>JADRCH010000100.1:687413-724506 GCA_019843965.1 Rhynchomys soricoides | reverse complement strand
CTCCCCTATGTGCCCCTCCCCCAATGTGCCTCTCCCCCAATGTGCCCTCCCTCAATGTTCCCCCTCCCCTAGCTCCTCCTGTGCTTTAAGTACAGGATTCTACGACATTGATCCATGTAATAGCTGAACACTCAAGCTCCACCTTCTGATCCTACACAAACACTTTCTGCTTCTTTATTTCTCTGGCTTTGCTGTAAACTTCATCAGCCCCTGCTGCCCGGTACTGTGCAGCATCAGCCCTTGCTCACCCAGCACTGTGCAGCATCAACCCCCTCCCGATCACCCGGCACTGTACAGTGGATACAACTTGATGACAAAGGGTCTTCTTTAACCCAGTTTTTATATTAATTCTGGGATAGATGTCTTGACATGGTCTCCCAGGTGGTCCTGATGGAGGCATTGTTAGCTTTTTCTTCCTACTCAGAATTGCTGGTTCATGAGTTGTCTAGGATGGGGACTAATCTACAAAGGGCAGACAGGGCTTAGTCACATGAGAGCCCCACTCCGGGTCATGTTCTATGTCATCATCCAGTGGACTTAATGTTCCCAGCTGAGCATTTGGTACCTTTGGTACAAGACACACACATGGTTCTTACCTGCACAAATCTGTGGTGAATAGCCTGCTTCTCAACTATTGTGGGGACCTCTCTCTTGTGGCCTTGCAGTAGGCTATCTAGATGGTCCCTGTTCATTTATGACCCGAGTCCCTAGAGTCCTTGGACCCCCAGCTGGCCAGTCACTCTTATGGAAAAGCAGATGTTCTGGGAAGTGCTGCCCTGCTTGCTGACCTGCCATATGCAATCTATCACCAGGGCCATGGCAAGTGACTTCTGTGTAGGGGTTCCCAGTGTTCACACTAACAGCTTTACCTTCCTGTATTCAGGGCCAGGTCTTCCTGCTTTTTTTCTCCTGTGTGCCCCCTGCTGGAGCCAGAGGGAACAGCCTTAGTTCCCTTCCTTTGGCCTTCCCAGTTTGCAGTTGACACAGGTTTAGACCTTAGAGGGGAAAGGACCCAACATCAGAGAGGTGACTCAACTGAGAACATTCACCCCAGTTTGCACAGGTTTAGGAGAGATGAACATATGACTCTGGAAATACAGCCCATAATATGTAGTGTAGGCAGCTTACCTTTCTCCAAGGCCTCTCGAGAGGAGTGACCTCAGCTGCCCCACACTTCCTGCTCCAGCACATTCACCCACCTCCTCTCCAGGCGGCATCCTTGCCTTCTCTCAGCCCCGCGCCTCCTCCTCCAATCTCATGCTCAGCTTTTATTCTAGCCTCCCACTCCCCCCAGCAAATAGAGAAACGGAGAAATTCCTGCCCCAGCTTCTGCTACCACAGCTGCCCACCCCTGCCCCACAGCCCACAGGCACCTTCCAGCTGCTCTTGCCGGTGGCTGCTGATGCCTTGACCAAAGCGAGTCTGTCCCCCTGGCTTAGTGTTCCTGCCCCAGCAGTACCTCCTTCTTGACTATACCACCAGTTTTCTTCTGTGTCTGCCCCATCTGTATATAACACAACACACCAATCTCCATCTTGGAAAGCCTGTCTCCCCCCCCCCCCCTGCAGCAAGCCCTCTGCAGAGCCTGCTATGGCCTCCAGTCTCCCTCCCGCCAGCTCTTGAACTCACTCCCATTGGGTCTTGGCCTCTGCCTCTCTACCCATGTTGCTGAAGCCAATGCCAGCCCCGGGAGCCCACCCTACTCTAATGCCTACCTGGCCCACAGACTGGGGCATCTCCTCTATTCACCCCACTCCGCTGCCTCCTATCTAGCAGTGCGAACTCATTCATGCTCCTAGTTGCTGTGTCTCTGCTCTGTGGCCTTGTCATGACGTTCCAGCCCTTGGGTCCTCTTTTTGTCTCCCTGCATTCATGTGGCTTTGTCTGGATACTGGCTGGAACATGGCACTTCTTGTGAGCTCAGTCCTGTATAGAATGTTCTCTAGACAACAGATGTTGTCTCTGCTCCCCATCCCATAAGCCAGTGGTTCTCAGCCATCCAAACACCAAGACCCTCGAACACAGCTCATCATGTTGTGATGACCCACCATAAAATTACTTTTGTTGCTACTTCATGACTGTAATTTTGTTACTGTTATGAATCTTGTTTGCTTGTTTGTTGTTTTTAAGATGGGGTTTCTCTGTGTAGCCTTGGCTGTCCTGGAACTTATTCTGTAGACCAGGCTGGCCTTGAACTCAGAAATCTACCTGCCTCTGCCTCCCAAGTGCTGGGATTAAAGGCGTGCGCCACTACCGCCCAGCTCTGTTATGAATCTTAGTGTAAATATCTGATATGAAGGATATCTGATATGCAGCCCTTGTGAGGGTCTCGACCCACAGGTTGAGAAGCACTACTGTATGCCCTTCCTTTTGGTTCCTTGACTGGCACAAATTAGTGGGTCTAAAGCCATGCTTCTGACTTTAATCTGCCTGCCTCAGGTTGTTGATCCTGCAACAAGAAAGTAGCTCATGGGATCAGGTCACCCCAGGTTGGCGTATGTTGATAGAGAAGTTAAGCCAAAAAGTGAGGAATCTCCGGGAAACTGAGGCATAACTTTGTAACTCTTGGTGCTTGTGTGGAACACCTGTCTCACAGCTGTCCCACAGTTTGAGGAAGCAAGGTCATTAACGGGACTCATTCTTTAGGCAGAACCAGAGGAGGGCAAAGGTCTCTGGCCTGAACCTTCTCGCTGATCCATAGCTCTCCAGCCTGGCTCTGTCTGTATCCGCATCATCCTGCTTTGCTTAAAACCTACCAGTGACCCACACCTCACTGAGGTCAAAGTGCACAGTGCCTTCCAGCGTCCACCCTCCCACCTTGGTGACTCCACCTTGTGCTGCTTTCTCTTCTGGGACTCTGCTTCATTACATGCACCCTCGTGTTGCCCAAGCACATACCTCAGGGCGGTTGTACCCGCTCTTCCCATTGTCTGGAATGTTCTTTCTGGTATCCAGAGATGCCCAGAATGTCATTGGTGGTGGCCAAATCTCTCACAGCTCTGTGTCTAGCTCACAAGCTCTCTCTGTGTGTGTGTCACATATGTGGATGTCTGTAAAGGCCAGAGATGTTGGAGGTATTTTTCAACACTTAATGTCTTACTTCTTGAGACATCTTCTCTAACTAAACCCACAGCTCACCAATCTGGTCACACTAGCAGCCTGTGAGCTCCATCTCCTCAGCCTGGTGATTACAGGGCAATCTGCCGTGCCTATTTTTTTTTTTTTTAAACATTGGTGATTGGAATTAAAACTCAGGCCTCATGTTTGCATGGTGATTTCTTAACAACTGAGTTATCTCTCAGCTCCCCAGCGAGCATGTGAAGGGGTGCTCTGTATCTGTGTAAAAATCACCCCAACACCTGTCCCTGTTACTTTACCACTCCATCACCATCCCATCTCAAATCTCTAGCCCAGGTTGGCTCCAAACTTTATGTAGCCAAGGATGGCCTGACTTCAATCCTCCTGCCTCCACCACACCATCCCAAGTCCTGGGATTACAAACGCGCACCACCACACCTAGTTCATGGGATTCTTGGGGTGGAATTCACGCATGTTGCAATCAGTGCACCAACGGACTGACATCCTAGCCTGGTTGTTTTTCTGTGTCACCAGATTCTCTGGCATCTTACTTACTTGCTTTCTTTTGGTGTGTTCCTGGGTTCTGTGACCCAGAACAAATATTCCTATTGTAATTTCACTGTAACCTTCTTCAAGAGGCTGCAAAGCAAAGAGAAGAAAATGATACGCATGCCCACTTGGAGTGTGCATCAAGGTGACAGCAAGCAGGTGTGCTTGTGACCTGGTGCTCCCTCAGAAGACTGCTTGTCCTGTCCCCTGATGAGAGGCTCTGGGGCTCTGCCTGGTACCTGCTGCACACTCCAGGCAAATGGTTTCACCACCCCGTCTCCATCTAATCCATAAATGATGATGGTGATGGTGATTTTGGTGTGTAACCTAACCAGTTGATGTTGGGGATCATCATGACAGCACGGGGCTTGGCACATGGTGAATGTTGCATGAGTGCCTGAGGCCACTGAGTCCTTTCTCAGTGCTAGCCATCAACCTCTGACCAAAGGGACTGATGTAAGATTACTCTCTAAGGAAGCCTTTGGTATCTATTGGACCAGGCTTTGCACCATCAGCACCTTGGGCCTGGTGCCCTCAAGCCAGCCCCATACCCCTACCTCAGCCTCACTTCCCAAGGCCACCTCTCCTGGTCCTGGGGAAGGGCATCCTTGAGGTTGACTACTACCAGGCCTGATCTCTCTTTTTTTCTAGCTTCCTTCTTGGACATCTCCCCTACTTTTGGAAAAAGGATGAAGTTTGTGGCCGTGTGCTCCAAGACGTGTTTTTGGAATGGTGAGCCCCAATTTGACTCTTGTTTCTATTCTGGGTCTCTCAGCAGGAACCCCCCTCTGTCTAACCCCCTCCTCCAGAAACTCTCAGTCTGCCTACCCTTCCCCAAGGCACTCCCTGTGCCTCCTCCCAGCTCACTCTCGGTTTCTCCCACCTGGGCACTGCCAGCACCCGAGCTTACCCAGGCCACTCCTACCTTGGCAGCTCCCCTCAGCATAAAGGCAGATAAGGCTGTAAGAAGCCAAGAGTTTCTGCTGACCACCAAGGAGCCTTAGAACAGCTGTTAGACTCTCTGGGCCTCAGTTTCCTCAAACTGGCTTGGAGTGCAGGTAACAGTTACTGTTGAGGTGTTATTTTCTGTCTTTCAAAACATTTCCGAATATCTGATATTGCTTAATTTCTGGCACACGCTTTTGTGGGCAGAGGACGGTATTTCAACTCTTGTTTAATGGGTGTGGAAAATGGGTTTAAGGGGGTCCTGATTCAGCAATGAGTTAACAACAGAGGAGACCCCCATTCCCCACCCACCCAGCCCAGGCCTCCTGGGCCCCAGAAGAAGCTCTCATGACTAGGGCTGAGTGTCTCTTGGAATGGGATCTTTCTGCTACTCCTCCTGTCACTGGGGCCCCACTGAGCCAGGATGGTGGGATTCGTGCTTGGGGGACTTGACAGTCACTTCGGTTCCCAGGGCTAAGAAGTATGGTCCTGTTGTGAGAGTCAATGTCTTCCACAAAACCTCAGTCATCGTCACGAGTCCCGAGTCGGTCAAGGTAGGAGACGCTCCTGGTGCCATTTCCTCCTTTCCCTGGTTTGTGGGTGACACTGGGCCCAGGGAACTGGTATTGCTCTCCCAGCAATCCTCTCCTCTGATCCACGGCAGGCTTCTCTGTGTACTCCAGCCACCACAGATGCTTTTAATCCCCCCAGAGGTGGGGCTTAGGTGACCCCCGATATGAGAAGTGTGGGCCATGTTTATACTGTGAACAGGTACCCACTATCTACAGGAATGGTCTCAAATCTGAGCAAGTGACTTCATTATTTTGTGCCTCAGTTTCTTTATCTGTAAAGTAGGAATGATGGCCTCTTACAGGTTTAAGAATGGGGCCTAATTGATGTGTGTGAGCCCTCTAGTCATGTCTGGCACACAGCAACACTTCAGTAGATGGTGCTGGTCCCACAGGGGACTTGGGGGTGTGGCTGTCTGCATGCAGGGTGGCTATGGTGACTCTGAGAGAGATAAAATACAATACAGTACAACTCAGGATGTGTGTGTGTGTGTGTGTTTAAGATTTATTTTAACTATGTGTGTATCTGTGAATATGCACATGTGAGAGCACAAACTGCAGAATCTAGAAGATGGCTTCTGTCCCCAGGAGCTAGAGTTAGGGGCATTTGTGAGCCACCAGACTGCAGTGCTGGGAATTGGATTCAGGTCTTTGTAAGAGCAGTGAGTGCTCTTAACCTCTGAGCCATCTCTCCAGCCCACTGTTAGTGGGGCTTGTTTTGTATTGTTTTGGTGATACTGGGGATAAAACCCAAGGCCTGGGTTCTACAAGGTGCCACCATTGAGCTTAACCCCCACTCCTAAGCTAGAATTTCATGGACAGATTGTATAGCCATGCCATCAACAACAAAGTTAGAAATCACTTAAAATATATGAATTTGTCTGCTGTGGTGTACACCTCTAATCCCAGCATCCTGGAGACCTGGAGACAGAGGCAGGGGGATCTCTATGAGTTCAAAGACAGCCTGGCCCACTTAGTGACTTCCAGGTCAGCCTGAGCTACAGAGTGAGACCCTGTCTCCAAAAAAAAAATTTTTTTTTTGGTTCTTGTTTACTTCTTTAAAGAGTGCCAGACTTCAGCTTGACAAGTGACTTGCTTGCAGATGAGTCCGGTCTTTTCCAGCCTCGCTTGAGGTCTGTAGTGTAGGCTAGAACAGGCTTGACTCCAGGGCTAGGCCAGCCCCTCAGAGAGGGAATAGCTACCCACAGCCTCTCCTGAGGGCTTTGTGTCTGAGGCTGGTGTGTTCTGGGGAGGGCAACTTCAACTACCTGTGGTGTGTGTGAACCCCGAGAACCTCAAAGCTGATGGCTGCCCATTCATTCTGCTATCTCAGCTCGGGCAGTGTCACCGAGTATGCATACGCACAATCACATGCACATGCACACGATCTGTTCATGCAGTGCTCAGGACCCCGTGTAGAGGGGCTCTTTCTACATATAGCTCTCCTCCAGGATGCTGGCCTGAAACTGCCAGCCTCCCGCAGCCTACCTAGAGCCTGACTTCTTTCTGCTCCACTTGGCATGGCTGCTGGGCTCTATCTGGGTCTCCGTTAGTGCCTTTGTCCTGGAATTGACTGGGCAGAAAGCCAGAGTAGCCCTCGGTCACCAGGCCCTTCCTTGCCTTGCTGTTCTGCCCTTTCAGTACACGTTTGCATGTGACTTGTCCGAGCGTCTGACTCTGGCACTTTATCCATTCCCGTTTGCCCAGTTTGGTGGTTATCTGCAGCAGGAGAGTAAGTCCTTAGCTGCTACTGCCTGTGCTGTGGCATCAGCAGAGGTGAGCAGAGGAAGGGGTGAGGTATAAGGTACTCACTGTGTCTCTCTTACCTTCTAAACTCAGCTCAGGGGTCATTCATGGGTTCCCAGCCTCTGGGGCAGCAGGTTGTGGGAGATAAGCTGGTGGTGGCAGCTCTGTGCTAGGGACTCTCATTTAGTTGGGGAGGGGCTTACAGATGTGACGGGCCTTTGTAAGGAGTGGGAAGGTGACATTTGCTATCATGGTCCTGGCCGGGTGGGGTGATGGTAGAGCTTGATTTATAAATCGAGGTTTGTGGGGTAGGGCTGAGGTCCCTGGGGCGGCTCATGGTGCCAAGTGCTTGGTTGAGACCCCCAGAGTGGAGCCCACAGGAACTAGTAGCCCTGGTTGTAGAGAAACTCCCAATAGGGCTCCAGGATCAAACAGTCTCGGACTGGACCCTGTGGCCTCTGCTGCTTACCACACTGTCCCTAGGGCATAGACTTCCCTCAGCCTAGAATCCTGTGCCCACCACAAACATTACCCTGCTCCCATTTTTGTTGTTTTGTTTTTTGGCTCAGAGTCTAACATAGCCCAGGCTGGCCTCAAACTCACTATGTAGCCAAGACAGCCCTGAACTTCTGATCTTCCTACCTCCATCTCCAGTGCTGGCATTATTGATATCCACCAGCATGCCCATTCTGTGCAGTACTGAGGACGAATCCCGTGGCTTTGTGCTTACTGGGCAAACACTTTAGGAACTCAGCAGCACCCCAGATCTCTTGCAAATCTCTGCTTTTCCATCTGTGTGTAAGATGTATGTAAAGCAGCATGTGCATTTGAGGGTTGATGGGGCAGGGAGTAAGCTGTAGGCTGTTGATGCACTTGTTGAGCACTTGCTGTGTACCAGACGCCATTTTCAGCTCCCTTGCTGCAGAAGTGACTGACCCCTCACTGTAACCTGGAACAGGCCGGCACCCTTTAGATATCATCACCATATAAGAGCACCAGGGCCAGAGAAGGAGCCTCACCCAGGTTATGGAGTCAGCAAATATGGAGCAGGCCACTGAGCCCAGCCTAAGCCTTTCTCTACTGACCAGGCTGCCTTAGAGGCTGTTGGGTAACATCGAGATTGATGTTGGCCTAGCTTTTGAGAGGCAAGATGTCCCTTCCTCCAGAAAGTACTCCTTCATCTGAGGCTAGCCTGGGGATGTGACAATGAGCCAATCCAGAAGGTCTCTGGAAGCAGTGTGGGTCACTTTCATATGGCTTTGGAAGGGGTGGGGTAGAGTCCCATGCCCACTCCAGCTGTGTGCTCATAGGACAGTCCCTTTTCACCTCTGGACCCCTTTCTATATCCCTCTACAACGCTCTTGCTTAAAGACAGGCCTCCTGGTATGTGGCCAAGAGTCCACTTGGCCATGTTATATCTGTTATGTTCCCTTTGGGGCCGGGGCTTGGCTGGTGCCCACATGCTGAGTGTGGCCTCTCACGGATTGTGTTGTTTGGGGGATATTTAGAAGTTCCTGATGTCCACCAAGTACAACAAGGACTCCAAGATGTACCGTGCCATTCAGACTGTGTTTGGGGAGAGGTAAGGATGGGAGGAAGGAAGACTCCACTGGGGGCAGCACACGTGATGGCTGCCCTGTGCATGGTGGCCCCACTCTCGGGATTCTTTCCCCCCTGGAGACAGATAGGGGAGTGGGGGGGTTGTTGATGCTGGGACATAGGGTCACCTTGCCTTATTTATTTTGGTGTGTGTGTGTGTGTGTGTGTGTGTGTGTGTGTGTGTGTGGCAGGTTTAGAATGCACATGATGTTTTTAAAAACATGTCACACTTTACTTTTTACCCTGCTGAACGGACAGTGCTATATTCATTCACTTTCTTACCCACATGAACACCTATGTCTGGTTACATCCACACTGCGAGGTAGCCATCATCCCACTAAGTCCCAGAGCCTTTTCCCCAACCCTGAGGTGACCCCGTACCCACTGAGCAGTCCTCCCTGCCTCCCACCTTCTCTCTGGCACCCGGTCACTGTCTCTTGCAGACTGTTTGGCCAGGGCTTGGTGTCTGAATGTGACTATGGACGCTGGTACAAGCAGAGGAGAGTCATGGACTTGGCCTTCAGCCGCAGGTGAGAATGTGGGCCGGGGCCGGCCCGCCCGGCCAGGGGTAGTGCTGGCTGGAGAGGGCCCGTTGGTGGGGGGGGGCTCATTCAGGGACCTTACCCAGCTGAAGGGAAATTTGAGGACATCAGAGGTCAGGAGGGAGAGCTGAGGGAGGCCCCCATATGGCTGGCTTGGGGACATTGAGGGAACACTGGTGACCCCGGTGGCCAGAGGTGGGGACAGGGATGGAGCCCCTGCTATCCAAAACTGCCCCACTCAGACTCTGGGCCTCTTATTTTATTCATTTCATTTTTTAAATTCTTGACAGTGCCTTATTTTTTTAAAGTTATACATAATTTACATATATTTATTTTTTATTGAGTTATACATCACATTCTACATACTCCACTCACTTAAAATGTATCATTCAACAGATTTTTTGGTCATCATAGAACTGAGCCACTATTATCCCTTAAGTCTTTCTTTATTTTATTTTGGTTTTTCGAGACAGGGTCTCTCTGTGTAGCCCTGGCTGTCCTGGAACTCACTCTGTAGACCAGGCTGGCCTTGAACTCAGAAATCCGCCTGCCTCTGCCTCCCGAGTGCTGGGATTAAAAGGCGTGTGCCACCACTGCCTGGCTAATTATTAGAATTATTTCTTTATTTTATCCATGAGTACACTGTAGCTGCCTTCAGACACACCAGAAGATGGTTGTGAGCCACCATGTGGGTGCTGGGAATTGAACTCAGGACCTCTGGAAGAGCAGTCGGTGCTCTTAACCGCTGAGCCAACTCTCCAGTTAGCTCTTAATTCTTATCACACTAACTTTGTCTGGATTCCTAACATTTCTCACACATGGACTAATAGTACGTGGTCCTTCATATCTGGCT
This sequence comes from Rhynchomys soricoides, assembly GCA_019843965.1. Lineage (NCBI taxonomy): Eukaryota > Metazoa > Chordata > Mammalia > Rodentia > Muridae > Rhynchomys > Rhynchomys soricoides. Next base: position 714,625 of record JADRCH010000100.1, on the reverse strand, counting down.
CCTCTCACCAAGACTGATGGTGACAACCTGTGCTAATATTTCCTTCCTTTTCATTGTTGAGTAATGGTCTACCACATGGCTACCATATGTTGCTTATTCAGTTAGTAGGTATTGGGTTGTCTCCACTTTGGAGCTATCAAGAATAGTGCCACTAGGACACATCAACATACAGGTTTTTGTGTAAACATGTGCCTTTGTTTCCCTTGGGCATAAATACCTTTTTTCGTCATGGGGTAGCATGCTGAGTCTGGGTCTAACATTCTGAGGGAGGTAATGTTCTACTTAGATATTATTTCAAATTTACAGAAAAAGTCATTTACTCATGTTGACTTTTTTTTTTTAAAAGATTTATTTATTTATTTAATGTATATGAGTAGAGATGGTTGTAAACCACCATGTGGTTGCTGGGAATTGAACTCAGGACCTTTGGGAAGAGCAGTCAGCGCTCTTAGCCACTGAGCCATCTCTCCAGCCCTCATGTTGACTTATTGTTGATAGGACTGTATTTGATTTATAATTCTGTTCTCTGTCTGTGTGCATCCATGTTTATCATGCTGGGTATGATGATGCGTGTCTATAACTCCAGCATCTAGGAGACTGAGACAGGAAGATGACAAGTTCTAGCTTAGCCCGAGCTACATAGTGAGACCCTGTCTCAAACAAACAAACTGCATTCATATATATACATATATATATACACATATATACATATGTATATATATATATGTATATGTGAATTGTTTTGGTTTTGTTTGTTTTCTGAGATAGGGTCTCACTATAAAGCTCTGGTGTCTTGGAACTCACTATGTAGACCAGGATAGCTTCAAACTCACAAGTGATCTGCCTGCCTCTTCCTCCCAAGTGCCAGCTGGCACAGTTCCCTGCAGCCTGGGCTTGTTTGTAGTCTCTTGGTGACGAGGCCTGGGTCAGTAGGAACAGAGTGACAGACACCCCACCCTCCTTCAAGAATCGTTTCACAATGCATCCTGATAGTCTGACATAGATGGCCGTATTAACTTTGTTTAGAAGTCAGGGCGAAGGATTAATGGGGGGTCTTGGCTGTAAGGTTGTTCTAGAATGAGTAATCTGTGGGCCCCGTGTAAACATTCCCTTCTGAGCCATCCCTGTAGCCGTTCCTACAACCCCCATCTTCTTTCTTCAATGCATCTTTTTCACTGTCCTGGACAGATGTCAACAAAACGTAGACCTATCCAATCCTACTGCTTGGTGGCCTTGAGTGGCTGTCAACTGAAAGATGAAGGTCAGCCCCTCACCTCTAGTCTACACCTCCCTCACTAGTTGCTGGTTATCATCATCCCGAGGCTACCATGTTCTTTTTTACAATGCGCTTTCTCTAGAAAACTCCTACTGAGCGTTTGATACCCAGCTTAAATATCCCCTCCAGGGCTGAGCTCACCCCCCCACCCCCCACCATGGCCCCTGCCACACTGAGGCACACACCGATAACAGTGGAGACTGAGAGCCAGCCGAGCTCTGTGAGTGTGAGCCAGTTACCCGAGCCAGCAGAGCTCCCCAGAGATCCCAACCAGATGGTTCTAACCACGGGGTCCTGACATGAGGATCAGGCCAGTAAGATGGCTTATCTAGTAGAGATACTTGCTACCAAGCTTGATGGGCATGCCCACACACCTATATGCATGTGTGCATGTACTATGCATACATCCCTAACCTCTGAACACAACAATCCATTGTTCTGAGGCACACACAGCACAAGGTATGGCGTCTTGGCTCTCAGGTGGCAGTTCAGAGGCTGGACATTCATTTTCACTTGTGGGAGCTCTTACCAGATATCAAGGTGCTACCTTAGATGTACAATTTCATTGTGAACACTTGCATTATCAAGCCATAGGGATGAAACTTTGGACAGAGCAGGCATTAAGAAGCTGAGTGAGTTCTAAGTCACCAATGAGGACGAGTAGGGACTGCTGGTGGCTCAGTCTCCAGCCACTGTTCCCACACAGTGTCACTCACACTTTAAACAGAACTGGGAAATACACTCCCACTTTCTACTTTTCTCGATTTTACTTTTACTAGAAGAGTTGGGTCTATTTTTTTTCCATAAAAGACGAGAGCGTTGGAGTAGCAAGATAGCTCAGTGAGTAAAGACACTTACCGTCAGGCCTGGCAACTTGAATCTGATTCTTGGGATCCACTCGGTGGAAGAAGAGAACCAGTTCCCATAGGTTGTCCTTTGACAGCCACGAGTGCACATGTGCACGTATGCATGTGCAATGCATGTACACATACAGTAAATTACTACAGAGATGCTTAAAAGACTACTGGGCTGAGACTGCATGCTATCTCCCTGCTTACATTGGTGGCAAGAAAGTCAGTATTGGCCAGCCACACACTGCCCGAATAGTTCACCCCAACTGTGATTGCTACAAGCAAGCAAGCAAACAAACAAACCTAGAACAACACAAACACACCACTCTGTACCACCCTGCAGACCATGTGAGCAGGTGAAGAGAACCCCAGACATTAGCATCATGTATAAGTGCTTGAGAGACTGTCCTAAGGACCATGTGGAAGCTGGGCAGATGTTTGGGTGCTAATGGGAAGGAGAACAATCTGTACTCAACAGCCAGAGGTGGCAGGAGGAGTCAGCAGGGGGCAGAGTCTGACCACTCCCTTCCCTAGGCTGGAGGAGTAGGGGATTTTTTAAAATTTTTAAAAATTTTTTCATACTTTATTTACATTTCAAATGTTTCCCCCTTTCCAGATCTTCCCTTTGGAACCTCCCCATTTCCTCCCCCCTCCCCATGCCACTATGGGGGTATTCCCCCACCCACCCACCCACTCTCATCTTCCCTCCTTGTCATTCTCCTATACTGGGGGATCTAACACCCTCAGGCCCAAGGGCCTCTCCTCCCCCTGATGTCTAACAAGGCCCTCCTCTGCCACATATGTGGCCAGCACCATGGGTCCCTCCATGTGTATTCTTTGGTTGGTGGGTCAATCTCCAGGAGAATGGTGGGGGGGGGGGTCAGGCCAGTGGACACTGTTGCTCCCTCCATGGGGATGCAAACTCCCTCAGCTCCTTCAGTCCTTCCAAGTCCTCCATCAGGGACCTCACACTCAGCCCTACTGTTGCTGCAAAGTGACTCTTGGGTATTTCAAACTTTTGGGCTAATAACCACTTAACAGTGAGTACATACCATGTTCATTCTTTTGTGACTGTGTTACCTCACTCAGGATGATATTTTCAAAATCCATCCATTTGTCTGTGACTTTCATGAAGTCATTGTTTTTAATAGCTGAGTAGTATTCCATTGTGTAAACGAACCACATTTTCTGTATCCATTCCTCTGTGGAGGGACATCTGGGTTGTTTCCAGTTTCTGGCTATTATAAATATGGCTGCTATGAACATAGTGGAACATGTGTCTTTATTACATGTTGGAGCATCTTCTGGGTATATGCCCAGGAGTGGAATAGCTGGGTCCTCAGGTAGTATTATGTTCATTTTTCTGAGGGTCCGCCAAACTGATTTCCAGAGAGGTTGTATCAGCTTGCAATCCCACCAGCAATGGAGAAGTGTTCCTCTTTCTCCACATCCTCGCCAATATCTGCTGTCACCTGAGTTTTTTATCTTAGCCATTCTGACTGGTGTGAGGTGGAATCTCAGGGTTGTTTTGATTTGCATTTCCCTGATGACTAAGGATGTTGAACATTTCTTTAGGTGCTTCTCGGCCATTCCAGTTTCCTCAGTTGAGAATTCTCTGTTTAGCTCTCTTCCCCATTTTTTGATAGGGTTATTTGGATCTCTGGAGTCTAGCTTCTTGAGTTCTTTGTATACATTGCATATTAGCCCTCTATCAGACATAGGATTGGTAAAGATCTTTTCCCAATTTGTAGGTTGCCATTTTGTCCTATTTACAGTGTCCTTTGTCTTACAGAAGCTTTGTAATTTTATGAGTTCCCATCTGTCAATTCTTGATCTTAGAGCACAAGCCATTGGTGTTCTGTTCAGGAACTTTTCCCCTGTGCCCATGTGTTCGAGACTCTTCCCCACTTTCTCTTCTATTAGATCCAGTGTATCTGGTTTTATGTGGAGGTCCTTGATCAGGAGTGGGGGATTTTTGCCTCCCTAAGAGCAACAGTTGCTTCCAAGGTTTTGAGGTTGTCCAGGAGGGGTGCAAAGAGCTAACTATAGAATAAAGGCTTAGCTGGCCGCAGCCAGGGAAGAGTCAGCAAGCCACTGAGGCCCCAAAGCAGAGAACGGTGAATTGCTCATTTTCTTTCCTAATTTAAAAAATGTTCTCTTTGTTTCTCTTTCATACTTCCTTGTTGATGTTTTTTTAAAAAACCCTATTTGAAGATAATTCCAAATTTCCAGATAAATTTCCAGATGAAGAATGTAGGACAGAGGGGCTGGGGAGATGGCTCAGTGGTTAAGAGCACTTGCTGCTCTTGCAGAGGACCTGCTTGTCCCCTGATCTCTCTACATGGGCAGCCATGTGCATGCATGCATTGCACACTCCACTACCAGCACCAACATGATGGCCCACATCTGTTCAACTCCAGTTCCCAGGGGATCTGAAACCTTCTTCTGGTGTCTACTGGTACCTGGCATGTGTGTGGTACACTTACATACATGCAGACAAAACATCCAAACACATAAAATAAAAACTACAAATCTTAGAAGGAACAGGGCAAAAATTACCCGTGTACCCTTTCCTCAGATTACGACTCAACACTTTTAATTGGAAACATCTTTCTCTCTTGGTGAAAACTTGGAAATATGTAATGGGAACTGTGCCGTTCTCCCTTCCTGCCTCCCGCGGCTGCTGGTTTGAGTTTGGAGTGTATCCTTCCATTTATCTCTCTACATTCTGAGCCCGGGAGATGCCCGAGGGCAGAGAACACAGTGGCTTTGCGAGCTGAGTTGCGTATGGCATCTGGGGTCTCAATTCCGCTTAGAGTGGAATTAAACCACTTCAGTAGACTCAAGCACTGTGGCTGCTCGGGAACAGGAGTGGGATGGGAAAACCAGAGACTTCAAATGGTGGCCTGGCTCAGGCAGGTAAGGGAAGCAGATGGTGCAGACAGAGGGGCAGGAGGGGTCGCAGGGAGCTGTCTCTGGGAATGTAGAGGACCCCAGAATTTCAGCGTTGTCACGCTCCTTTGAAGTCAGAATGGAGGCATCGCAGTGGCAGAGAACTGTGAAATCATTAAGTTGGGTGGGTGGGGGCAAAGGGACAGTGTCCATTCGGGACTAGGTTAAGTCGCTCTGGCTCCAGGCCCAGTCTGGGCGTCAGTTGGTTTGGGAGGCTGGCAGGGCCCACCTGCCTCACTGAGGCAGAGTGGAGGAGACAGGGTGGTGATGGGGATGCCTGAATTGCTTTCCCAGCTCCTTGGTCAGCCTGATGGAGACGTTCAATGAGAAGGCAGAGCAGCTGGTGGAAATCCTAGAAGCTAAGGCGGACGGACAGACAACCGTGTCTATGCAGGACATGCTGACCTGTGCCACCATCGACATCCTGGCCAAGGTGATGGGTGGTGCTGACTGGTGGGGGCAGGGAGGCTGGGCGCAGGGGCTGGGCTACTCCTCTCTCCCTCCTCCTGTAGCTCAGCCACTGTCTTCTAGGCTCTGCATAGTTTCCAAATGTTGCATCTCCTTGGTTATTAAAAGTGACCTAATTTTGAGATTAGGGTTCTGACTCTGGCTCCAGAAATGCACCCTCAGAGGTATTGGGACTGGCTTCAGTTGGTCAAGGCTACTGTGGATGTTCTCTGAGGCCCACCTGTCTCCATTCCCCTGTAGGATATGGCTGGTCTGGTCACAGTAGACTTGGTAATAAGGTAGCACAAAGCCTATCTGGAGACAGGCAGTGGAGTCATGGACGGTGCACTGGGGTGTGGATGTGCACCCCAGGGAAGGCTGTAGCTCAGGGAGAAGCAGCATTGGACCAGGGAGGAGGCAGAAACTCGGAACTCTTTGTGGGTGACACAGAACAAGGCCCAGGTCTCCAGCTGCCTGTGTGAGGCTCTGTGCTGCCCCTGTGTCTCCAGGTTTGACTTCAACTTTCTTTCCCACAGGCAGCTTTTGGGATGGAGACCAGTATGCTACTGGGTGCCCAGAAACCCCTGTCTCAGGCAGTGAAGGTCATGCTGGAGGGTATCAGTGCGTCCCGTAATACCCTGGCGAAGGTACTGCCTGCCCTTCCTCGGTGACCCCATTGTATTTGTGCCTCTGCTTGTGCTGAAGCGCCTCCTTCAGTGACTTCTTTCAGGATAGGTTAGTGTGCCAGTGTGTCCGGAATGACTTCTGAATCTACATTTGCATGCCCTACCTAAGAGCGGAAGGACATAATCAGAGTGGTGTAATGTAAGTCAGGAGTTAATTTTTGTCTTGTGTTAAACAATCCCCAAAGCAGGCATTATAGGGCGCTGTGATGACTTCACCGTGTCAGATGTTCTGGATTCTTCTTTGTGTTCCACTGTCCTCAGCACATCACCTCATTGTCTTAAGATGGCTGTTGTAGCTCCAACTATCACTTGCTTATTCCAGACATGAAGAAGAAGAAAGGGGAAAGGTGATTCCTGAGCCAAACTCCGCTTCCCTTCTGTTCCTGGGGCCTTCAGTCTGTGAGCTTGCAGCCCCAGACGCGACCCCATCTTTTCAGCTATCGACTCTACTTCACTTCGCTCTGGCCTCAACTTCTCCTTTCTGACGCAGCCCTAACTTTCTTCCCAGTGCTGTATGGAGGCAGAAGGACCTCTCTTCCTATCATTTCTAGGGATTTGGTGCAGGAGGGGGAAGCTCATGCTTGGACTCAGTCTGCCATCTTGTTCTGGTCTGCCTGGCTGTTTGATCTTTTCTAGAATTTTCTCACATTCTCCCCAGCACGCTGCTGTATGGATTTCCGGGTGGAGCCTGGGGAGGGACCTGGGGACCTTAAGGGCTGCCTTGAGCTGGGGCTCTCCTTTAGTTCATGCCAGGGAAGAGAAAGCAGCTTCGGGAGATCCGAGAGAGCATCCGTCTGCTGCGCCAGGTGGGGAAGGATTGGGTGCAGCGCCGCCGTGAGGCTCTGAAGAGGGGTGAGGACGTGCCGGCCGACATCCTCACGCAGATTCTCAAAGGTGCGGGGTTAGGTGGGGCACGCAGGAGCAGGGCTGGGCTGGCTTGGGATGCTCCGGTCCCATCATCCAACGCTCCTCACCATTGGGTCTGCCTCTGGCTTCAGAGAAAATGATGCTCCATGGCCGGTGGCCTGGGAGCCAGGGCTGTCGTGGGGCTGAGTGTGTCCTTGCCTTTCAGCTGAAGAGGGAGCCCAGGATGACGAGGTTCTGCTGGACAACTTTGTTACCTTCTTCATTGCGGGTGCGTAGCTTGTGGTGTGGTGGGCCCAAGCTTTGCTCTGGGCACCTTAATCCTCACTTAGCTCAGGGGTTGTCTAAGCCTAGCTCCCTGCAGGTCCCAGGGGTAAGGGAGTGACTCCTTGCTGTCCCTGTGACCTAGCTACTGGTTGGGCTGTTTGGGAAGCTGGCTTTTTTGGCTCAGGAGAGTCTGGCTGTAAATTTGGGTTGCCCCATTTCAGATTTATTCAGATGTATTAGCTTGGTATAAATATGTGCCAATAACCATCACTCATTTGCTCATCTCCTGAGTATTATTGCTCACCTAGAAAGCCCCTCCTCACCTCTAGCAATCTGGCAGATACTGCCTCCTCATGGATGTCCTCAGTGATTGCCCACTGGGCACCTTTTGGCCCATGTAAAAGCCTTCCTCATGTCCAGAGAGTCCTCTCTGCCCGCTCCTCCTGATGTGAGGCTATATTTATCTGAGTTGATTTGGTGAGGGCTGTTTCCCCCACCATAAGGGTTAACTGTTCCACAATAGCAAGACTGTATCATCTGGAGACTCCCATGGTCCTGTGCAGCAGAGAACCACACAGACGGGACAACATGAATGGGTGCTAGGAGGACTCAGATGAACAGCGGAGGGCAAGCCTAGGTCCCTTGGCAGGAGTGAACAGACATGTTCTGTTGGACAGGAGCCTGACACATGGATGAGATGTGTCCAGGTGGGCAGAAGCCATACAGAGACCACGTTAGAGCTTCACTGCAGAGCACACAGGTCCAAAGCATCTCTGAGGACTGGGGAATAGCTCAGTTGGTAAACTGCTTACCGTGCAAGCATGAGTGTCAGAGTTGGAGCTACAGTACCCACATAAAAGGCTGTGACTCACTGGCCAGCCAGCCTAACCTAATCACTGAGCTCCATGCCAGTTAGAGACCCTGCCTCACTAAACCAGGTGGATGGGTCCCTAGGAATGACACCTGAGGTTGACTTCTGGTCTCTGCACACACATATGCATGTGTGCCCTCATGCACACTTATGAACACATGTTCCCCACATTCACACACAAAGAGAAAAGCAAGCACAAAACCACATCTGAGATCCGGTGAGGGAGGCCCAGAGAGCCTGAAGTTCATCCTCCTTTGCCAGCTGGGACTGCTGCTGTTTCCTGAGCTTCCCACCTGTCTCCCAGTGAGCAACCCTTCCCATCCTCACAGCCCATCCTTAGCCTGTGTGGAGCCAGGGGGCCAGGAGAGGATGTTCTGCTGCTCATACCTCAGGCAGCCCCGGGCCATCCTGGCCACGCCTGAGCTGTCCTGGCTCAGAGATTCTAAGAGCAGGTGGCCTCACCTCCCTGAGCCAGCTGGCAGTGAGATGGCTTGGCTGGTCACTAGTGTCTACCTGCTGAGCCATTTGCCCCTCTCAAGTGCTTTCACGTGACTCAGTGCCCCTCCCTGCAGCCAAGTCACCCTTGGAGGAGTTTGACCCTGTTGATTTGATGGCATCCTACCTGACCTCTGAGAGGCCTTTGGTTGGGTGGTCTCCTGTCAGTCCCTGTGAATGGAGGGGCACCTCCCTTCTTGGACCTCAAGAGATGCAGAGGCTTTGGGTAGACCCTGCCCTGGGGGCAGGGCAGGACCTTGGGCTCAAACACTTCCAATTCCAAGTTCTTCCTAGCTTCAATTTTTTTGAGGCAGGGTCTCTTTATAGCCCAGGCTGACCTCAAACTCCACCTGCCTCTGCCTCCCAAGTGCTGGGATTAAAGGTAAGGGCCACCAGCACAATTCTTTGTTTTTTCTTTCCTGTAACACAGGACCACTGTGTGGGGGATGGAAGGGACAGCTCTCAGAACATCTAAGTGGAGGCATGGGCAGGCCTATTCACCCACTGGCTAGTAGAGGGATTGCAAAGACAGACAGACAGACAGACAGACCATCTCCTTCATACCACAGCCGTGGGCGGAGGGAAGATGTGGACTCTCTATGCTACTAAGAAGCTGGGTGGCAGGGCAAGGCATGGGCAGCCCCTGCAGTCTCACCCAGAGTGCTTCTTCTTTCAGGTCATGAGACTTCCGCCAACCATCTGGCGTTCACAGTGATGGAGCTGTCTCGCCAGCCTGAGATCGTGGCAAGGTCTGAAGGCCGCCCTTGGGACTGGCACAGGGCTTTTCTTATGTCTTTTCAAGAGCTACCTGTCCCCACATGCCATGGCTGAAACGCTCCAATGGACCCTGCTTCCTTTTACCCCAGGGCCTTTGCTCTTGCTTCCTGGCCTAGAGGCCCTCCTCTCTGCTTTTCTCCTGGAGAACATGTTCTCCTCCAGAAAAAGACCTGAGATCCCTGACATAGCCGCCATCACCCCCCTCCCCCAGACTGCCCTAGCTCAGCACTGTTAGCCCTGAGTCTTTGTTTGCTAAGAGAGACCAAGAGTTTTGGGCCAGCAAGAACTGTAGTCTCATTCCTTCTCCTGTGCACTGAACATCCCAACCATGGCTGATTACCAGCCCTTGGGTGGCAGGACCCTAGGAAGTGGGGGGGGGTGTGTGATGAGGGGTGGGGGCGATGCGGGGGTGGGGTGGGAGACAGCACCTGATCTGGTCAGGTCCTAGCTGTCTTCCATGCTGGATATCCTCAGGAGTGTCAGAGAGCAGACAAAACCAAGCTCGGAGCCTGTGGCCATGCAGGGAGCTGTAGGAACTCTTGGGAATGGGAACAAGCCTGTTACAAGCATTGATGGTCACCAGCAGGAAGGATGGAAGTGAGAGATGCCATGAGAGCATAAAATAGCTTGTTGGGGGCTAGAGAGTTGGCCCAGAGGTTAAGAGCACTGGCTGCTTTCCAGGGGACCCAGGTTTGGTTTCCAGTGCCCACGTGGTGGCTTTCAACCATCTTTAACTCTAATTTCAGGGGTCTATGCCCTCTGCTGGACTCCACTGGCATTGCATGCATGTGGTGCACAGACATACACACAGGAAAAACAACAGTACATTCACAATTTTAAAAGTAGCTTATTGGATTTGAAGTAAATATATGTGTGTCAATACTTGTGCGTATAGATATGCTAGAAATATGCACTTTGTTGCAGATTGGGGTGTTGCTCAGCAGTAGAGCCCCTGCCCAGCATGCACAGGCCCAGGTTCCATCCCAGACACTGGGAAAATATGTCACATTTGAACTATTTTTAAATTCAAAGTCTAAGGACACTGAGAGCGTTGATACTGTGGTGCAAGTCTGGCCATCACCTCACCCCAGGGGCTTTTTATCCCCAACTCAAAACACTGCCCTGTTAAACAGCGACCCCCCCTTCCTCAGTACCCTGGTTTATCAAGGTGGCTGGCAAGAATAGCATCAGTGTATGTCTGTCTGTGCCGGGTTGTGTTAACTCAGCATAGGGTCCCCGAGGCTCGTGAGTGTGGGAGCCTAAGTCAGAACTGCCTTCCTATTTGAAAATCAAGATCTGGCTCCATCATGGTGGTGAAGGAGCCATGGCTTTTCAGGACAAGGTGACATTTAGGCAGCCTCTGTCCCTCGTCTCCTGCTCGCTAGCTGTGGTGACTATGAATAAAGGTGTGCAGCTCCACCTTCAGAGACTGTGGACTACACCCTGAGGTAGAATTGCCAGACAATAATTCTATTTTAATTTTGTGGGAGCTACTACCCTGCTTTCCACAGCGTCGTGCAGCTTCCTGTCCACCCACGGTACGCCCGCATCCCAGCCCCTCCAGGCCTCCATGTTATTGGCTATTCCCTGGCCTTCCTATTTCTTTTTTCTTACTGCCATGCTGGTGGGTATGAAGTGGTCCAGACCCACGCTGAGATGACGGCCTCCCTGGACCGTTCTTGCTGTACCTGCTGTCAGTCTACCGTGCTGTGCAGTAAAGGCCCAGCATCAAAGCATTAAAGGCTATGTGGGACATGTTCTTTCCTAAGGTTGCATTTGAGCAACAAACAAGGATGGATATTTTAAGGTGTTCCTGTTTGCAGTTAGATGTGGCCTGGCTGGGATGTAGTTGCCTTTCCCGAGGGGGCAGGCAATGTGTGCTGGTGGGAACCATACCTTACTCTTCAGTCACCTACCACCTGGCACCTTAAAGTGCTTCGAGCAGAAGTTTCTCTCCAGGGTGAGTTTCTCTGTCTTACCTGGCAGGCTGCAGGCTGAGGTGGATGAGGTGGTTGGTTCCAAGCGGCACCTGGACTACGAGGATCTGGGGAGACTGCAGTACCTGTCGCAGGTGTGCAGTGTGGGTGAGACACCTCTGGGCAGACGTGGGGAGTCTGGGCTGCTGCCTTACTGGGCCCTCCTTGGAGCCCAGGCTCCTCTGGAATCAAACAGCAGGATGGGGATATCCCCCCACCCCCAAGTATGCACCCAGGGTTGGAAAGTGGTTCTTTAGGGCAGTTGTATTTCAGGCAAAGCCTGACTGCAAAGCTTTTCTCTTAGCAGCTGGCTCAGCAGGCTCCTCCCATTCAGCCAAGCACGAGGCTCCCCTGTGTTCCAGGCTGCCATCTCTGGGAGGGGAGGGGCCCTGCCTTCTGCTCCCAGTGCTGCCCCTGTGTCCTGGATAGTGCCCCTCTCCTTTAGATCTCAGTTTCTGCCTTGGTCACACAAGGGGTGGGCTCTACAGCAAGGCTGATGTTATGGGAATCTGGGCGGTCTTGGGATGGGGACCAAGTACACTGCGACTGGCCTTGGGCTCTCCTGATTTCCCACCCACCCACCACCTTGTGTGTCTTCTGTAGGTCCTCAAAGAGTCTCTGAGGCTGTACCCACCAGCGTGGGGCACCTTCCGTCTGCTGGAGGAGGAGACCTTGATTGATGGGGTCAGAGTCCCTGGCAACACTCCTCTCCTGGTGCGTGGGGCCCTCAGGTGGACTGGCCTGTTTGTTCCCAGGGGGGTGGTCAACCTGGGGCTCCCCCTGAGGTCAGGGAAGTTATGTTCCTCTTACTATCATGGTACTCAATTTCCTGGCTGCCTTGTGTTTGTTTGCCTTAGTCTCCCTGTGACCCCGTCAGGCCTCTTCTCCCCTTCACACATCCAGCTGAAGACTCCAGCAGACAGGTCTAGAAAGTGCTCCACACACATGCACACACTGAGGCTCCAAATGGCAAGAGGGAGACATGGGGTATTCTTCGAGTTACCCTGACCCCATTTTCCTGTGTGTGTGTGTGTGTGTGTGTGTGTGTGTGTGTGTGTGCGCGCGCGCGTTGTATATGCGTGCGTGTGGGAACGTATGTGTAGGATGTATGCATGTATGTGGGTGCTCATACATGTGGAAGACTGAGGTTGATGTCATAAATCACCCCTCACCTGAATCATTGACTCCAGTCTCTCAAGCAAACCCAAAGCTTGCAGATATGGCCGGTCTCTCTGACCACCTTGCTCTGGGGATTTGTCTCTGCCTCCTGAGACTGGAGATGTAGCAGGACAGCCATGCTCACCAGGCATTTTAAGTGGGCGTTGGAGGCTCTGAATGCTGGTCCTTATGCTTCTGTAGCAAGCGAGTGAACCACAGGACCATCTCCCCAGTCCATGCCCTGCCCCATTTTCTTAGCTCTCCTCCCTCCTTGCTGCCCTTCCTCCCTCTGCCTAGACCTGTTGCATCCAGCTGGACTGTGGGCTGTTCTGTTGTGTGGGCTTCACTTACCTACTCACTGGCCTCCGAGACCCCTCACCCGTCTCTGCATGCCAGTCACTTGCCCCCAGGAGTAATCAGTGTCCTCAGTTTAGCACCTGCCTTGCCTCTGTATGTGGATGTGGGTGGAGCCCAAGTGGACACGTAATGGCATTCCTGCCAGGGCTCAGCCATAGGCACAGCAGAACTGCTGATGAGTAGTGAAGATATGGGAAGCAAATCAAGATGAGGGGGCACACAGGCCTTATGTATAAAGGGGGCACCACCCCAGCTTCCTGGCCACCCTGACCCAGCCTCAGGTTTCTGTGAGCCTGGCTCACCCTTGCACGATAGTGGGTGATGGGAACCAAAGTCAATCCATTCGTGTGCATGGGATAATGCTCAGCAAATACCCCCGATTCATAGTAGATCCCCCTGGCTCCTCCCATGCCCAGCACTCCCACTTGCCTTCACAGCTCAGCTCCAGGCTGCTGCTCTCCTGTGAGGTGGGCAGTCCCAGCACGGCCAGTGCCCATAGGCCAGTTAGGGGCCATATTGCTTTCCCACGGTTAGGCACATAGGCCTTGAAGAGCCAGGGCATAGGAGGTGTACCAGCTCCCTCAGGAGGCCCCTTGGGTGGAGGTGGTGGGGCTACAGCTTCCCCAGCTTTTGCCCTGAAGGCTGGAGTGAGCCTGAGGTGAAGGAGGGCCAGCCTCCAGCCATCAGGAGGAAGGGACCTCCCAGCACCAGGCCTCAGTCTGTGGCCACTTAGTTCTGGGTGACTTCAGGTAAGTTTCCGAGCCCTGTTGTCTCATCTGTAAAACAGGGGTCACTATGGCTGCTACAGGGCTGTGCCAGGCAGGGGATGCAGGGCACAGCACAGCACACCCTGATGGTAGTAGACATGTCACAGAGTCCCCTCTCTTCCTCTTGGAGGTTTTCCAGGGGAGCTGTGCAATGTTACAACTATCTAAATAGGTGGAAAGGTGCTGTGTTCCAGTCACCCCTGGGGGGCTGCAATGGGGTGGGAGGTACAAGGGGAACAGCTTGGGAACCAGAGACACCTCTCCTTTGCCGGCAGTTCAGCACCTATGTCATGGGGAGGATGGATACCTACTTCGAAGACCCACTGACGTTCAACCCCGACCGATTCGGCCCTGGAGCGCCTAAGTAAGTCCCTCCTTGAGCTGCCATGATGGGTCTGTGGGTGAAGCATCATCACGGAGGCCTCTGGACTGAGCTACCTGCACCCACAGTCCCTCTAGAGCCCCGGGAGGGGGTTGTGGCCACCATCACAGCTCAGAGACATTGGCTCACTTGCTCTCTTAAGTTCCTTCTCTGTCGCTGGGATAAAAACTCTGACGCCAGGGGAACTTGACTTTGTCAGGGGAAAGAGGTTGGCTTAGCTCACAGTTTAAGGATGCAGTCAGTCACTGGTGAAGTCACAGACACAGAGGCAGAGAGAACAGGGCATGGCTATGCCAGTGCTTACCTCACCTCTCCATCTTACCCAGGGCATCACCCAGAATGCTCTTCCCAAAGATGGGGCCACACACAGTGGGAGGGGCTTCCCATTCAATACTGTAATCAAAATAATGGTCTCCAGGCATGCCTCTTCCCAGCTTCTAGATTCTGCCAGGTTGATCAACACTAACCATCTCACCTGCCCAAGGGGCAGAACTCAGCAATTTTCTAAGGATGGCCCTGCCCCTGGGCCCAAGCTGGTCATGGGAGGGGACAGTGGTGTGGATACCCTGTTCCTTGTACTGACCCTGAAGGGCCTCTCTCCTGCAGGCCAAGATTCACTTACTTCCCCTTCTCTCTGGGCCACCGGTCCTGCATCGGGCAGCAGTTTGCTCAGGTAGGGGTATGTTGCTTGGGGCCTCCAAGAAATGACTGCAGGTGGAGCCAGGCTGGGGGCCTTGGGAGCCAGGGGGGCTGGGGGCTGGGGGCTGGGGCCTGGGGCTGAGGCATGCCTGTCAGGAAAACAAGAAAGGAGAATCTGCATCTGTGCCTCTCCACTGCCTCTCTCTCCCTGTGTCTCCCTCTCTTTCCTACCCTCCTTCATTGTGTCTTTACTGTTTCCCCTCCCCCTTCCCTCCCCCTCCTTCCCTCCCCCTCCTTCCCTCCATGCCCCTCTCCCACAGATGGAAGTGAAGGTTGTTATGGCCAAGCTGCTTCAGAGGCTCGAGTTCCGGCTGGTGCCTGGGCAGCGCTTTGGGCTGCAAGAGCAGGCTACGCTCAAGCCACTGGACCCCGTGCTGTGCACCCTGAGGCCCCGGGGCTGGCAGCCTGCACCCCCACCCCCACCCTGCTGAGCCCTGGGTAGGGTCAGACTCTTCCGACCAGGGCCTCATTGGCCCCCATCGCTGCCCATGGCCACCCACTGGCGCCCCTGACCCTTCTGCCACCTTCTGCGATGGCTCCTGGCGGGCCCTGTCCCTTCGCCTGCTTCACACCCTCAGTGCTTCCTGTCAACCGCTGGCTTTTCAGCTCTTTCTGGTGGGCCCTGCCTGACTCCCAGCTACCACCACCACCATCATCATTTCTCCCAAACCTCTGAACTTCTGCACTGGCCACACCCTCAAAAGAGACACCCTAACTCTTGCTCACTCCCTAAAATCTTCAAGTGACACGTCCTCCAGGAAGCCCTCCTTGCTACCCATGGCCAGGCTAGGGTCTCTCCTCTGTGCTCCTACCTCTAACACACTGACCACACTGTATTGTGAATGTCTGCTCATGTGACCAGCTGCCCTGCCAGGCTGTGAGTGCCACAGAGCAGGGTCTGTGTGCACTTTGCCTCTGAGGCCCCTGTTGCTAACTAGGGTCTGGAACAGAGTCGATGCCCAATAAATGTGTGTTGACTGCATGAACGTACGGCCGCCCAGGCCATGATCCTTTCCTTTCTTCTGGGTGCAGAGTGGAATGATAAGGTTGAACTCTGGGGGCTGGTACAGCTCTAGAAGCTGCCTGCTTACAGATGGTCCTAGAAAAGCCAGACAGGCATTAGCAGGAACCAGTTTCCTATACTTAGCAGGGTTCTGTGTGGCTCTGGGATTACAGGAGGGATCCTGGCATCGAGAACATGATTTGAGGTATGTGTATGTGTGTGGTGTGTATATGTTGGTCCTCAGGCAATTCCGTAAAAATCGTGGTTGACCTTGGCACCCATAACTGCCTCACACCTGGGCACTGTGTTGTACACAATGACCTAAGCAGAGGAGGCTTTTGGTGGCCCTGGGGTCAGGGGAACGTCCGACCTTAAGGTAGAGGGAGCCCTGGGAGGCCATGTGCTATAGGGCCAGTCTAGGTTGCCACCAGGGGAGGGGTAGAGCTGCAAGGACCTTCAGTATACATTGTCTCCCTTGGTCTTGAGCAATTTTGAATTTCCTGAGGAACGGATAGTCAAAGCTTAGGGAAGGGGGTGATTTGCTCTGTACAGCTGGAGCCTGGGGTACAGCTGGGAACAGGGGTGCTTGTGCCTGGGTTCCTAGCCTGTCCCTGCCCCAGCCTAGGTTGCCTTGTACAAGTACTTTGGTCACGGCTTCTGGGCAGGACTCGGGGATGCCTCTGGAGCTGCAGGCCAGGTTTCTGTTGCACTCCCTCCTGCCTCTCTCTGGTGTGCTAGCCAGGCTTGGCCTGTGTCTTACAGGCAAAGCCACCCCTGGCTTGTCAGTGCCCCTAGCAGCCCTTTTATTCTGTAGCCCCCTCGAAGGACACCATCTCTCTCATGTTGTCCTGAGCCTTGCACTGCTTTTGCCTTGCTCTGAACCCCACCCCAACCCGAGGCACCTCTGAAGCTCACCAGCCATCTGCTCTATGCTTGCCAGCCCCCACTTGCTGCCACGGCTGGGCCTGACCCCACAGGAGAGCTCCCCCTCAAGACCCACCCTAAAGGGCCGAGGGTCATTGTGCTTCTGTGCTGTAAGGGCGCAACCTGGCCTCTAGAGGATAAGCTTCCTTCAGAACTGCCCAGTTGCCCATGTTAGCATCTCTGGCTTGGACTCGTAGGCTCCTAGTAGGGAAAGGCAGGCTTAGGAAAGACCTGCAGTCCCCAGAGGAACCACATGGGGCCACTCTGGAGCAGCTCTGGAATGGCCTGCTCACCCACTGTGCTAGGTACCCTGCGCCTTCCACACCCTACTGGGTGCCTGGGTTTGGGAGGCACCAGCTCAGGTTCTTGCTGGCCAACCTGGCCCTCTGTTTTCAATACTTTTCCTGGAGATGGACCTGGACTGTGGGATGTTAGGTGGGGGAAAGCCTTAGGACAAGAGCCAGGTGGAACTCATAGACCACAGATGGGAATCACTGGTCAGAAAAGCACAAAGGGGAGAAGGCTGGGTGCAGGTTATCTCATGCTACCTGTGATGCCCTCCCCAGGAGGCATGCTGGGAATTCTCACTGTCAGGGGAAAAGTGTGGGTTCTGATCCTCCAATGGTGGAGTCCAAAAAGAGGTTGAGGATTCCATAGGATACTGGCTCACTGGGAAGCACCCACCTTGCTGTGTACGGTTCCTGGCTTTTCTAAGGGAGCTGGGCATGGATAAGAGTCAGGGAGAGCTGCAACAGGAGCATTATGTCCTTCCAGGTGGCCATCCAGGTTCCAGGGTCTATCCTAAGTGGGATGGGGTGGGAGTCAGAGGACTCATCTTTGCTTTTACTCCCTCCTCAGTCCATAGCTGGGGTTAGCCCAAGAGTAGAGTCTGTGGCCAAGACCTTTGCTGGCCCAAGGACCAGGGTAAGGGTCTGTCTCTGTGTGAGAGACCCCAGGGAGAGCATTAGTAGAGGCAACCTTGGTGGATCGGAACCCACACCTTACTCCGGAGAACAAGAGTTCCCAGCATGCCTCCTGCAGAGATAGCCCCTCTGTCTGCTTGGGAGCTGGAGTGACCCACTATTAAAGGGTCTCAAGTGGCAGCCACCAACATTGGCATGTTTGGGTTCAGCTTCCCTTGAATGTGCATGAGGTCCTCGTTTCTTTAGACACATCTTAAGGGGGCTTTCCCTGTCACAGGGGCCAAGGCAGGGTGGGGGCCTCAGCTCCCAAGAGCCTTGTCCAGGACAGGAAGCCTTCCCATGAGCCTCTTCCTGTTTTCACTACAAGGTTGAGTTCCTAGGGCCCTAAATCAGATGTGAGGGCTTTGACCTGAGGAGCCATAGGTTGCCTCTCCTCCCACCAGGGACACTAGAGCAGCTGGCCTGGCCTGTTTGGCCTCTCTCCTGGCCTGGAGCCTGAAGCCTGGAGGCCGCCCAGGGAGTGTTTTACTTGTACCTGGGGCTGGGCCAGGGGGGCTGGGTGTGCAGAATTAATTTCCAGAACTGTGCTGGAGCACACAGGTGTATGGCGTGTGTGTGTGTGTGTGTGTGTGTGTGTGTGTGTGTGTGTGTGAGGCTGTGTGCAGCTGGGCATGCCTGACCTTATCCTATCTGGAGGAGGTATCTGTTTGAATCAGAGTTGGAGGAACATGTAGTAATCACCGCCTGGGCTAGGTCTTAGCCAGGAAGCGTTCCTTCTATGCTTAGCCCACACACAGAGGCCAGGCCTCCTCCACAAGGCCACCTGCTCAGGAAGTTTTGTTCAGTGCAGACATGGGCCAGTTCCCACCCACTGAAGGGCCAGGGGAGGATCTCCCACCCAAGATCAAGGGAGAAGCCTGTCTCTAGAAAGGAGACCCTGGACTCCCAAGGCCTGGTCAGGCCAGATGACCCATGGGAATGTGAGTACCAGCAGAGTGAGTGAGGATAGGAACTAAGCATCCTCTCCGATCATGTCACCCAGACTCCAGCTCAGGGCTGGGCCCCACTGATGCCCAGTAAATGTGTTGTGGACGGCCCTGTGCTGCCTGTAGTTTTATGTTAAAATTCCGCTTAGGTGACTTCTTGTAAACCTCCCTGAATGAATAAAGAGATCAATCAGTGGGTGAGTAGGTGGGACTTCCGGGTTGCACGGAGGAAGAGAGGAAGTGAGGAGAGAGGGGCTTTTGAACGGGATGAGAGAATAAGATGTAGCTGCTAGTGTTTCCCAGTATCATGGTGGATCCGCCAGGATTCGCCACTGGAAGAATTAGATTTAATATTGGCTTACAAGACTAGGATTCTAGTTGTTGTGCCCAGAGATTGCGTTACCATTGTTTCTGAGCTAAGTTTGTGTGGTGTTTTCCTTCTTGCGGCAACTCGGCTGGGTTCCAGAGAGAAAGGTACGGCGGCAAAGCTTGGGTTTGCCTGATGTGCACCACAGAGCCCATGGGGGTTTAGAAGCATGAGGCTGGCGTGGTAGGGACCCGCCAGGGGGAACTTGGCGAGCTAGGAGTAGAGATCGTGGAGCTCTGAGTCAGAGAGTCTGCTGAGATGAGAACGCCTGGCTGGAGCCTGGTGTAGTGCGGGAAACTGCCAGCTCATTTTTAATATTTCCCACAACATAAATGTGTGGCCCTTTGTACCCTATTCTCTTGCAAAGGCCCCAACTTGGCTGACATTTCTCATCCTACCTGCAACTTTAATTTTTTTCACAATCTATTTTTAATGATGATTCTTAAACTCTTTAACTTCCTCTGTAGCCCACCCACCCCACAGAGGTAGTGGGAAAGAAAAGATACCGGGGGGGGGGGGGAAGTGGACCTGTTTAGAAAGGTTCTCTGGAGCAACTCCTGTCTGTGTTGTCTGGAAATCGGCAGTTCAGCTCACAGGTTAGCAGTGGCAGCTCGATCCACTCACAAACATTTCACAGATACACAAGCAGCCCAGTTCAGTAGAATCAGGATAGCAAACACGAATCAGCAGCGGTGGCACTACCCAGCAAAGAGACAGCCAGGCCTCAGCCTCAGCACAAGTCAGCAGGAGGGACTCTGAGGAACACCAAAAGTTCTTGGCTGTGCCTCTCGGGGAAGCAAAGATCAGCAAAGACTGGAGACCCACAAGCATTGCACGGCTAGCTCTATAAGCAAGCCAAGCTCAGCCCTCATCACTCCATGGGTCTTGCCTCAGCAAGTGCCTCTGTCTCAGCTGACATCACTCTGCCAGTTAGCCCAAGGCCTCAGAAGCATCAAAAAGGCAAAAAAGCCAGCACACCACCAGAAGTTTGTTGGTGCATTTCTCTCTATGGAGTCCCCACAAAAGGATCTCAACTATGCAATGTAAGGTAGACTAATATATGCATGTTGTTAGCAAAGAATCCTTCATCTTGGGTCCTTTCAAGTGCTTGCTTTAGCAGAACATCCTTGCACCTGTAACTGCTTCAGCGAAACGTTTACTTCAGGAGTCTGCCTTAGCTTTTCACCTCTGTCCGCTTCAGGAAAACACTCCTTCATGTTTGCCCCAGCAAAACCCCATCCAATAGAACTTTCCAAAGAACCCTTAAGTTTCCTTCACTACCAGCCAATCCCGTGCCATTCATGGGGTGCCGTGAGTTCTTTCTCATACCAGGACCTTCTGCCCACCTCTACGCCTGATATTTTCTAGGTTTCTGTTGAACAATTCCCCATAGAATACCCCTTGACTACCTGCCCCACCTGCCTGACCTCAGCCCCTCCACCTGCACCAGCTTGGGGCCTCAGGTGACTGCCCAGAGCCGCCATGCTGTGACTCCCCCCCCCCCCCATGCTGTGGGAATTGGCACCAGGTGCTTGTGAGTCCCGGCAGCTGGTGGGCCTGGAAACGGTCAGCTTCAGCATGAACTGGTAGAGGTCCTAGTGCACAAGTGCAAGTGCTTGCCTCACATGCATATACACGCTCCATACATGTAAGGCACATGTATGTGCATGTATACGCGATCACATGGGAGCGCATATCCATATCATCACATACACACACCACATCACATGTCCACTACCAAGCACACGTATATACCCGTGCACAGCCACCTGCGCACAGATTCTCATACATGCAGTGGCCTCGAATGTTGCTATTATGACCTCAAGGGCGAGAGAATCAAGTTGTTTTTTTTTCTTCTAATACACGTTCTCACAATAAAGAGGACAGGAAGGCTTTGGAGCCAAGGACAGGAAGGGGAAGTAGCCTGAACACAGGGGCTGACATTGGGCCATCCCTCTGGGTGGGATGCAGAGCCAGCCAGAGGGACGGCTCCAGGGAAGGAGGCAGAAATCTTCGGCAGCTCCTGCCAGGAGCATATCGAGGCTGGGCCCAGGTTTGTCCGGTGATTGGGAGGCCCTTGTAGAGGTGGCATCTGACCTGGTTTGTGTGCTACCAGGCTCCTTCTAGCCCTGGTCCTGAAGTCTGCCCACCAGGGCTAAAAGTGAGCATCTCTGTGGAGCCTTCTCCCTAAGACCCATCATTTCCCCATGCTAGGACATGCTCATACCTGGTACTATTAATTCCCACGGCCCTTACCCTCTGGCTTCCTTATTTTTCTATTGCTGTGACAAAATACCACGACTCATAAAAAGTTGTATTTAGTTTGGGGTTCACAGTTGCAGACAGAGTCTATAACCATCACGTCAAGGAGCATGGCTGAAGGCGGGCAGGCATGGCACTAGAGCAGACGCTGGCAGCTCATGTCTTAATGCACAAGCACAAGACAAGACAGAGCTAACTGGGAATGGCATGGATTTAAGGAACCTCAGAGCCCACCCTCTTCGACACATGTCCTCCAATAAGGCCAGTCTACTAATCTTTCCAAACAGGTCCTCCAAGTGAGGACTAAGTATTCAAATAGATAAGCCTACATGGGGCCAGTCTTACTGAGACACTCCTGAGGCAGGATTCCTCCCACTGGGAGGTGAGCTACTGTCCTATAGTCCCAGCTCTGACTTCTCCCCAGCGCCCTATTCTGCAAGCACTACATGTTTTGGTCTGGGCGTGGGGCGGAGGAGATGGAGACCCCAGGGCTTTAGAAACAATCCCCCTGCTTTGCCTCTCCTTTGATCACTGAGAATTAAAGCCTTAGGTGGGAGGGACACAGTAAGGTCATTTGTTGCTGAGACTGAGGACATTTGCAGGATGCAGGCAGGACATTCAAGGGTAAAACTGGGGATGTGCCAGGCAAACTTGGAAGCTAGTTACCCTCAAGGGACTCCAACAGCATTTACTCCAGCTCCCCTTGATGTTTAAACTTCCTTTGTATATCTAGCCAGACTGTCCAGCTTTGCTTGCATACTTCCAACGGTGATGAGCTCATTACCTACCAATGTGACAGAGCTAAGTGCAGTAAGGACCAGACATTAACCACAGCAAGGTCAGGGTTAGTAGACTGGTGATCAGGGGCAGGGACAAGGGGCAGTGGTGGCACAGTGGAGAGACCCTTTAGATGCCTCAAGACAGTTAGATGAGAAGAGGCGGAAGGGGGAGAAGGAGAAGGAGGGGGAGGGGGAAGGAGGAGAAGGAGGAGGGGTAGGAGGGGAGGAGGAGGAGAAGGAGGAGAGGGAGGAGGAGGGGGGAGGAGGAGAAGGAAGAGGAGGGGGAGGAGGAGAATGAGGGGGAGGGGGAAGTAGGAGAAGGAGGGGGAAGTAGGAGAAGGAGGAGGGGGAGGAGGGGGAGGGAGAAGGAGGAGAAGGAGGAGGGGGAGGAGGAGGGGGGAGGAGGAGGAAAGAGGAAAGTGCTTGACATAGGGCACAGCATGGACCAGACCAGAAGGGGCCTTTTGCAGTTTTGAATTCCTTTGCTAGTCTTTGCTGGCCCGTGGGCCAGTGCTGGGTGAGGAGAGATGTGACTCTTCATCCCTCCTTCCTCCCCCCCCACCCCCAGAAAGAACTTCCTTTGAGACTTTGCGATTGCAACCTTCTGTGGCCTTTGAGTTGGAAAAGGCCTCCGTGCCCATACAGGACTTTCCCAGGAGGGTCCAGAACAATTTTTTTGAGGCTCATTGGCTCTCAGTATCTGCCTCTTCCTCCAGGAACCTTGCCTGGCTTCTCCTGCCTTGAATGCTTTCCTCTGCAGGAAAATATACTTCCTGCCTGGACAGTGCCATCACCTTCAGCCTGTGACCCCTGTCATCCCTTGCTAGGGACTGTCACTTCTTCCCTTGCACCTGCTGGCTCACATTCCTGGACTGCATGCTATAGCCAAACGACTCTTTCAGGGAAAGTGTGAAAGCATTCTCGATCTCTCTGATTGAGACCCCTTTTACTTTAAGCTGCTTCACTTCATGTATCTCACAACTGGAATGATCCCTGGTCCCAGGTGGGGGAAGGGCAGGGAGTCCAACACTGGAGTGATACCTCTGGGAGCCGTGGCCCTACACTAGAACTGCACCCTACCTTTTGGGAGGCAGGAAGGGACTGAGTTGACTCTTAGTCAAGCGTACAGCAAGCACATACTAAATGCTTGTAGCAGTGTGTTCTCTCAATCTTACGTTTCCTGTGTGAGCAGAGAAGTCACCTCCCTCTCTTCACACAGCTCCCCAACACATGTGGAGCAGAAAGGACTCCGTGCGTGTCCAGAAGTGTGGGTGCTCTTGGCTAAACAAAGGCAAAGCTTCCTATGCCTTGGAGACAGACAGCCTGGCTCCAGATCCCGGTTACACCCTAGAGGGCTGGTTTCCCTTCAGGGTCACTTAACCCTGTCTATGACAGGGACCTGTTGTGGCTGTCTGGAAACCAGAGTGAGATGAAGTGTGGGTGGCTATACTCTGCATGCCTCCTGGTACCAGCACACAGTCACTGGCAGAGTCCCTTGGTATTCTCCTTCACTAAATGCCCATACATGGTCCTGGCTTAGTAGGTGGGACTAGACACGGGGAGAGAAGGAATAGCTATTCCGTAGTCCCCAGAGCTGGGTTTCTAGGGACTGGTCCAGCACCCAGGGGTGCAGTAGCTTCTCAGGCAACATTCTGGGGCTGCTGAGGAGAGGCCCCAGGCAGAGGAGGGCAGTGCCTAGAATTATCCACCAATCGCACAGGTTCCTGGCACTGGGAACACGCTCTTATCTGCCCAGCCCAACATGGGAGGGGTGGCCAGGCTGGTGAGGCAGGCCACTGCCTAGGGTCTGGATACGGAGCAGTCCCAAGCCAGGCTGGGTGGGTGACGGCTGTTGAGGGCTCTGAGTGTCCCCGCAGGCTGGTGGCCAGCTGGCTGCCCATCTCCCCACCATGTCGGACGGCGAGGGCCCCTCAGCTGGTGAGTGGCAGTGCTATATTTACCAGCTATGGCTCCGGTTGCAAAGGCATGGCCTCCGGTCACCAAGGGCACTCCCCCCCACGGGCTGCAAGCAGCAGTGAAGTGGGGACCCCTTCCTCTTAGCTTGACTCTTGGGAGCTGCAGCCCAGTGGAGGTAGTTTGAGATTCAAAGCTCAGCCCTGGCCGCACCCCCTGATTTCCTAGTAGGCTTTAGCAGGAAGCTGTTCCTCTAACAAATTCTCGGGCTGCCAGCCTGGAAAAGGGGCAAGGCTGACCACAGAATCAAGCTGTGGGACTGGGCTTCAAAGTGGGTGCAGGGCGCATGGCCTTTGACACCATATACAATGGAAGAGGTGTAAACATTAACTTGGGGTGATCTTGTAGGTCCTGGGAGGTTTCCTGGGATCCTGAATCCTCTGGGATGTTCTGATCACTCTACCAGCTTGAGATCAGCTCCTGAGAATTTCTCCTGGGCTGGAGGTGACTGGGGATACAGATGAAAGGAGATGCAGTCAGTGTCCAGCTCCTGCCCATATGCCCTGACATGTAGTGGAGATTGGCTACCTCAAAGAGCAGAAGCTGAGAACAACATACTCAGTGTTTACTGTGGGGCTCTGGAGGAAGCAGTCCAGGCTGTGGTCTCTAATCTTTCGCTGCCAGGCTGTGTGACATCGATCTAATGTCTCTGAGCTTCAGTGTCCATAGGTGACAATGGGAATGGATGTGGACACACACCTACTGCACAGTTTGTGAAGATCATAGTATGTACAGAAGTGCCTGCTGATGTCAGTGTATCATGAGTGCAGAGGTTCCTCTGAGACAGGGTAAATAGGTACTGCAGGCAGATGTTCAGAGGCACACATGCCTGGACATCTCCCCTCAGCGGTGTCCTTGGTAAGATATGGTGCAGCTTTGGCCCACTGAGTCTTTATCCTAAAACCTTACCTTGGTGATTCTTAGGCATTCACAGGCATGCCAGGCTGTCCCAGGAGGCCCTGCGATATCTGATGGACAGTCCGGGCCCGGCTTTGCATGTGCCTGTGTGTCAGGAGGGAGACATAGACAAAAGCAGGCTGACCTCGCCTGCTTCTCCTGGGCGCCAGCAGAGCTGGCTGCCAAGCATTGCTCCTATGGCTGTAGAGGCCACCGGTGCCTGGGGAGCTGCCAACGGCAGCCTCTGACTGGCCTGGCCCCACACCTGACACAAACCCGGAATAGCTCTCTCCCTGCACCAGGGACAGAGCCCTAGTTTTAGCAGTCTGTAAAGCCACCCGTAGGTAGTGTATTTCAGGAAGGCTAAGACAATATTTACCCTGCCAGGACAGTGGTATGGCACTGAGTGTACATGGTGCACTAAGCTGGGGCCAGGAGGGGACTTACCCTCTCTGCCTCTTCCTTGACTAGGAGAGGCGCATTGGGGCTGGGAGGCTGGGGTGTGGGATCAGCACTGATTTGCTTTGTCCTGGCTCAGCTCTGACAAGAGGCCCTGAGTAAGCTCCTGGCATCATTTTCCTGGCTGTAAAATGCAGTGCAGTGGTCTTTATCTTCCTTATATGGGTCGGACACAGAGCATCATCTGAGAATATGAATAGGTTATATATATTTTCCTAAATAAACTGGCCCAAGGCTGCAACCTGCAGCAGAGGGGGCTCTCTCTGTTCAGAAGTCTCCTTGAATTCATCTCCAGACATTCCAGCTTCTCTGGGATTCTTGCCTCCAGCAACAGACCCAAGAAGGTCAGTGGAATCTCCCTGTTGTCCCTAACCTGTCTCAGAGCCTGTAAAAACAGTATCAACATTCTTGAGGCTTGTGAGCCCTTGGGCATTGCTCATTCATTCGGAGGGGCCAGTGAAGGGACTCTAGTCTTCATTCTGCAGTAAGTATAAAAGAACCCAAAACATGTAGCACCATTAAAGCGATGCCAGTCCTTGTTAGCCGTGTGAGGGGCTCTGTTACAGTTCAGGCAATAAATAAGCTACAGGGCAGAGAAGAAGGGGTAAAGGAAGATATCTGGACACCTTCCTAGCCCTGGGCATTTTGAATGTGCCATTTACTGCCTAGAGGCAAGTGATATGACTCTGCTGTTTAGGTAAGGAAACTGAAGCCCAGGGGGCAGATGACATGCCCAAGGGCATCAACTGCCATAGGGTCTAGCAGAGAGGCTGGACCCAGCACCCCTATTTTCTGTGCTCGGTACCCAGGTTAGGTCCTTTATTCCAGGAGTGTTGTCTTGCCTTCAGCCACACCCCCTTTTCCAGAGATAGCTAGGTAGCTTAACACTGCCTCCAATCATCTGGAGCCTGTAAAAACAATGTGGTACCTTGTTAGGGCATCCAGGAAAATTCTGTCAAGAGGGGAGCACAGCAGGCAGCTCGGGCTCTAGGATTTATGGCCTTGGGCCTGGGCGGGCAGCCTACAGGAGCTTAAGGTTACCCAGGAGTCAGCCTTGTATTTATAGCAGGAACTGCCAACCCACTAGGCACAGTGTTTTCAATGCCTATGTTTTAAACTAGGTCTACTTCTTGGGTGCAGGGGAGACTTGGATGTATCACTTTACCAGACAAAGCCTTAGTTTCATCAGTGATAAAATAGAGACTTGCCTCATTTCTCATTGGGTCTGCGCTTAGCACCTTCTGGACATACTGGCCCCAAAGGGACTTGTTCCATATATCTCAACACACAGTCCCTTTCTATAGGAGGAGCATGCAGGCCTCTGGGCTGTCAGTTTCTCTGTGTTCAGGAGGGGAAATAAAGTAACCAATCAGGTCTGAGCCATAAGAACAGTGTGTTACATTATCAGCGAGCAGTGGATGTAGGCCAACCAGTTCAGTGTTCAAATCCCTGCTACTACTCAGTGGCTCTGTGGCCTTGGGCAAGTCACCTTACCTGATGGGTGAACATTTGTCCTGTTAGAGAGCATGGATTGGGTGGGGGCACGGGGTGTTCTGTATGGGGGGGCAGTAACTGAGTGTGGGGGCAGTAACTGAGTGTGGGGGACAGTAACTGAGTGTAGGGGGGCAGTAACTGAGTGTGTGGGGGCAGTAACTGAGTGTGGGGGGCAGTAACTGAGTGTGTGGGGGTGGTAACTGAGTGGGGGGGCAGTAACTGAGTGTGGGGGGCAGTAACTGAGTGTGGGGGGGCAGTAACTGAGTGTGTGTGGGCAGTAACTGAGTGTGGGGGCAGTAACTGAGTGTGGGGGGCAGTA
>JADRCH010000100.1:672097-687013 GCA_019843965.1 Rhynchomys soricoides | reverse complement strand
GGGGGCAGTAACTGAGTGTGGGGGGCAGTAACTGAGTGTGGGGGGCAGTAACTGAGTGTGTACCTGGTTGTTGTGTGACTTCTGCTTCCTGCCATGTAACGTCACTCCACTTGTCCCTTGAGAAATGGCTGCTCTTGATACTGTTGTTGGGGGATGGTTGTTCTATCAATATCAACTCCCTTCGTATTACTCTGCCAAGAGATTCCTCTAAGAAGGCCCTGACATCCTTGCAGGCTCTCCGGATACTTATCTCTTGAAGTACTTAGCTCTCTGCCTCAATTCAGAGGCATTGTTCCAAGAATAGGGCCTGAAGACACCAAGGAGCCTTCCATAGCTCACCTGGTTCTTCTAGGCACCCAAGAGACCTGATTTCTTTCTCCTAAGGCCTCATGTTGGGTCCCTAAGCAGGCACTAATACAGCCTCGCCCTCCTTCCTTACCCTGGCCAACCCCAGCTCTACTTGAGTTTCTCCCTGGAGGCTTCTCAAATCCATGCTGCCCCAGACTCCAGTGCTTCTGTGCAGGCCTCGGAGGACAGGCTTTGACAGCTGTCCCTGCCCTGGATTCCGGGTAGGCAGACAAGGTGAAAGAGGAAGACCCACGAGTGAGCCTGGAACATAGAGGAAGCCTTCAAGGTGACTTCAGGCCACTGGCTCCAGAAAACCAGTGGGCTAGCCTGAGCCAAGCTTGCTTCTCAATACACATGAGCTGGGCCCAGAACAGCAAGAGGAGATCTTATGCCCAAGTCACAGAGACCCCAAAGACAACCAGGGAGCTGTTTGCGATGTAAACACATAAGGGTCTTTGTTAGTTCTCAAGCAAGGACCCTCACCATCACCGTCACCGTCACAGCAGGTCAGAGTGAGAGCCCTGAGTCTAGGGGTGCAGGGTATTTATTGTAGTTACAGCAAGCTTGGGGGATTTCTATACGGGTCAGCAAGTTAATATTTTAAAAACTGCATTTCTGTAATCTTCAGGAACCGAACCTGGGAGCAAAACCACCTGACAAACAGGATGGCTAACTTATCTATTCTCTGCAGGATGTCTCAAGTTATCTATATGTACCTTGACCCTGTTATTGGGATGTTTGTTCAAGTAGACTTTGTGGTTTTCTTTCTGGAATTGGAATTTAGCCCCTGGTCTCACACAAAATGGAGTTTCTTCAAAAGTGGAGCGGATTGGACTTAACAGAGGAATGGGATCTCTGTGTTCCAAGGCTTAGAGACAGCAAAGCAGCCTGGGTTCTGTCTTCCTCTGTGGATGCTGACAGAATGATTGATACCCCGCTTGAGAGTCTGGTAAGCATCTCTGGAGGAGATGCCCAAGCACTCTGTGCATCTGCTTCCTGAGACAGTGACAAAATCCCAAGACTGCCACATTACAGAGAGGAAAGGGTCATTTTAACTTCACTGTAGGGTCTCAGTGCATGGTCACTTGGAATTGTGGCTCTGGACCTGTGACAAGCAGGACATTATGGTGTGAACACAGGAAGCAGAGGGAGATAGGGGGAGGGGATAGGGTCCTAATATCTCTAGACCATGCCCCTCTAAGGGACACTCAAGATGCAAACCACAAAGCTGTCTGGGACACCGCTCTTAGAGGGGTCTCTGGGCCCTGAGCTTCTAATTTGGACTGCTTGCCTTCTGGGTTTGATGGCTTCCTGATGTGCCTCCTGCCTAGTCAGGAATCTGCATTCAGGCTTCATTCTATAGATAGAAGGGAGCCAAGGAGGACGATGAAGCCAGGAAGGGCCTGGATAGTTGAAGTGCTGTGGACAGGGACACTGGAGAAAGACTCTGGAGGTCAAGAGGTGGGAAAGGAGGCAAAAGAACATCAACAACTTCCTCCTCCTCCTCCTCCTCTTCTTCCTCCTCCTCCTCCTCCTCCTCCTCCTCCTCCTCTTCCTCCTCATGCTCCTCCTCCTCCTCCTCTTCTTCCTCCTCATGCTCCTCCTCCTCTTCTTCCTCCTCATGCTCCTCCTCCTCCTCTTCTTCCTCCTCATGCTCCTCCTCATGCTCCTCCTCCTCCTCTTCTTCCTCCTCATGCTCCTCCTCATGCTCCTCCTCCTCCTCTTCTTCCTCCTCCTCCTCTTTCTCCTTCTCCTCCTCCTCCTCTTCCTCCTTCTCCTCCTCCTCTTCTTCTTCCTCCTCTTCCTCCTCCTTCTACCATGTGGGCTCTGGAGGTCAAACTCAGCCGCCAGCATGACAACAAGAGCCTTTATCCCCTGAGCCATCTCCAGGTTGATTTATTGTATTTTTTTTTTTTTAAAAGAAATAAAGTTATTAGCATTTTGAACCCTAGACTATTTTCTTCTCGATAGTATGCAGTCTAAATAAGCCCCGGAAGTTGGGGCAGGTTTAACCTATCAGAGTCTGCCAGGCAGTGACTTACACCTTTGCTTTTTGCATTTGGCTTTTGAGGTTGACACTCATGAGAATGGCCTCTTGGGTTTCAGTGACTGCACCGGAAGTCCAAGTAGGCTTGGTTTGCTATGGAAAACACAAATGGCAGTGGTTCATAGTGGTACAGGGTTCTCACTCATGAAAAGTTCATTCCAGTTTGGTCCAGGTAGATCCAGGCTCTTACACAGAAGCATCTATTAGGATACTTCCTTATAGACCCAGGTGAGTAAAGCAGAGACACCAGCATGGCCAATCATGCGGCCTCACAAGAAGTGCTAGGCATGGCTATGCTGGCATCTCATTGGCCAAGGCAAGAGAGTGGGTTAAGTGTTGTCTGAGTGAACAGTAGTAGTAATTATTCCCTGTTGTCTCCCCTTTCAACATTTTTATGTATGTGTGACTGTACAGTAATCCACTTCAATTATGAAAAGCTCAGAGCATAAACTGTGGCTAGCAGACAGTTGCGTTGTAGGCCACGTGACTTTCAAAATGCCAATCATTCAAAGGGAGGGGTGAGAATTTTCAAGCCATCTTGCTCTCCCACAGACGTGAATTTGCACTTAAAAGCACAAAAATATCCATTCATCTGTTCATGGACACTTAGGCTGTTTCTGTCTCTTGGCTGTCTTGATGGCGCTGCCTGGAGTGCAGATGTCCCTAAAATACTGATTCTATTTCCCCAGGAGTGAGATGTCTGGATCAGATGGTGCATCTATTTTTAATTTTTTTAAGGAACTATACTGATTTTCATAGTGGCTGGACTAGCTCATATTCCCACCAGCCATGGATGAGGGCTCCTCTGTAACTTTTAACTTTTTAAAATGTTTTGTATAGTGCGTGCATGTGTGCATGTGTGCGTGTGCGTGTGTGTGTGTGGCCACCCGTGCTTGATCACATGTGTGCAGTAAGAGAACAAGCTGAGTCCCTTTTCTCCATTCACATTGAACTGGGGGTTTTGGGTCTGTGAGGCAAGCACCTCTCTCCCATGAAACCATCTCTCTGGTCTGTCTTCTCTTTGGTCCCTGCCCTTCTAACAGGCGTGAGGTGATGGCGTACTGTGACTTTAGTTTGCATTGCTCAGTGATCTCTGGCGCTGAGGGTGTTTGCACATACCTCATGGCCATCTGAACGTCCTCTTTTGAGAAACATCAAGTCTGGCTCCTCATTTTGTATTTGGATTGTTCAGTTCTTCACTATGGAGCTATTTGAGTTTCTTTCTGTCTTTGATCCTTTCCTTTTTTTTTTTTTAGTGTTTAGGTTTTTGAGACAGGGTCTCACCATGTAGCTCTGTCTTGGAACTCACTCTGTAGACTAGGCTGCCCTTAAATTCATAGAGCTTTCCTGCCCCTGCCTCCCCAGTGCTGGCATTAAAGGGATGCACCACCATCCTGATGGTTCTTTTAAATTTAATTTAATTAAAAACATTTTTTTGGGGGGTCTATACTATAAAGCAGGCTGGTTTGTAACACACTGCTAGCCTCAAAAATCACAGCACTCCTCTTGCCTCAGCCTCCCCATTGCTGGGATTATAGGCATGAACCATGACATTTGGCTTGAATTTCTCCCTCCCTTCCTTTCTTTCTTTCTTTCTTTCTTTCTTTCTTTCTTTCTTTCTTTCTTTCTTTCTTTCTTTCTGGCTTTTCGAGACAGGGTTTCTCTGGGTAGCCCTGGCTGTCCTGGAACTCACTCTGTAGACCAGGCTGGCCTCGAACTCAGATTGAATTTCTTTCTTTTTACGATTCCTCCTCTGCTCCTCTCCCTCTCTCTTTCCCTCTTTCCTCTGCGTGTGTCTGAGTATATATTCATGTACATATGGATGCCTAAGGTAGCCAGGAAAGAGTGTGAGATCCCTTGGAGCTGGAGTTACAGGTAGTTGTGAACTCTCTGATGTGAGTCTTCTACAAGAGTTGTACATGCTTAGCTCCTGAGCCATCCTTCCAGCCCCGTGAATTTCTTATATACTGTTCTCCTTTAGTGACCCTTCCACGACCCCTGAGGATGCCAAGATCTAAGGATTCTCAAGTTATTGTATAAAACAATGCGGTATTTACATACAACTTACTAAGCCTTCAGAGTACCTTACATCATCTCTAGGTAACTTATACTTTCTGCCACTGTGCAGGGGCTCTGAAAGCTGCCACACTGTGCTGTTTGGGAAGAAATGACAAGGTGTCCAATAAATGAGACCGTAGGCCTAACTACATAGCACATGCCAGCTATACCATGATAGTTTGCTTTTGGATCCTGCTTCCCAGTTGGTCGGATCCACAGATGCAGCAGGCAGGGACACAGAGGGTGACTGCATTTTGCTTGCAAGCATCGTATGCCACCCTGGAGTTGGTCTCTGCCTTGTGGATTGTTTCCTGTGCTCTGCAGCAGCTTGTTCAAGGATATAATCCCACTCGGCTGTTTATGCTTTTGAGATATTATTGGGGGAAAAAAATCCTTTCCCAGAATGATGTGTACATTGGTGGGTGAATGGGTAAAGAAGGGTGGGCTATTACAGTAGAATGTTAGTCAGCCATAAAAAGGAAGGAAAGTCAGCCATTTGTGACAATGTAGAATGGAATCATGTTACACTCAACATAATAATGAGTCTGGCATCAAAAGACAAATACCACTCACTCTCAATACCAGAGGCTGGAGCAGGGAGCAGGGAGAGGAGTGGGGAGGGACGTGGACAAGGGAAAGGAATCTTAGGCTGAAGAAGAGATCTTTGAGCCCCAAGGTGATGGTTGTTAAGGATGGTGTACTGCCTACATGAAAAATTGAGTGGATGGTTTGGCTCTCAGCATTAGACAGCTACTTAAGGTAGATGTATTTGGTCATTGCTAGATTCATCCACGTCGCAATGGCATGCAGACTTCAGAACATCCTGTGACACACATTAAATCACACATAATGTAGTTTGCTTATTGAAAAGAAGAAATCAGAACAGAGATACGTAAAGAGCCGAGGTCACACCAAGACAGCAGAAGACGATGTACTAGCCGAGAAGAGACTAGACACACTGTAATCTCAGACCTCTGGTCACAGAGTTGTGAGACAAAAGAATCACATTATCTAAGAGAGAAAAGAAAACCAAAATCAATTTCAGAAAGATTTGGTTCCAAGATCAGCAAGGGGAGACATTAGCTGTTGATGGTCAAGAGTCTCGCTTTACCGGCTGAGCCATCTCTCCAGTTCCAAAAGCCTCTTTTGGTCTTCTGTTTGGTAAAGTGCAAAAGAGACAGTGTAGCAGATGAGGCTCAGAACAGACCAAGGTGTGTCAAACTGGGGAGCTTGGAAGGGAATGATCATAGGAAAATAGTGAGGGTGGTCTGTGAAAGCTCTATGGATAGTCTGTTTTGTGGCTCCAATAGACACAATTACACACAATCCACAGAAGAGTCGGGGTCCACAGTAAACAGCTTTACCAGCCGGTATAGTCAAAAGGCCTGCTATCTCTACATGGGAGGCTAGCCCAGAAAGATGAGGAGTTTGAGACCAGCCTGAGCTACAGAGTAAGACCCTGTTTCAACTAACTAACTAACTAACTAACTAACTAACTAGCTAACTATCCAACTAACCAACTAGCCTAATATTGTTCTGATTTTATTGAAAAATTTTTCAATAAAAACTTACAGTTTGCCAGACGGCTGAGCGTAACACGCCTTGGCTCTTACAAGAGAAGGCCTGGTTTAAAGTACAGTTTTCAGGGCAGGGGAGATGGGTCAGTGGGGACAAGCACTTGCTCTTCAAGTGTGAGGACTTGAATTTGAATCCCCAGTACCTACATAAAAAGCCAGGCATGGCTGTATGTGCCTGTAACCCCAACATTGTGAATAGAGACAAGAGGATCCTGGGAGCTGATAGGGTGACTAGCCTAGCAGAAATGGTGAACTTCTGGTTTGATGAAAGACCCAGCTCTGGATGTATATGCATCTGATACTGACACACATGTCACACACACACACACACACACACACACACACACACAGTTTTCAGCCTACATGATGTAGCCTTCTCTAAGTCTATATGCTGTCACCAGAAACAAGGCTGGAATTATAGATGGGGCTGTGAGCTCTGCACAATGTTTCTGCCGTCCTGCATTGGCTCTAACCACAGTCTAAGACCTTACCTTAACGTTTACAGTGGGAAAGTGTACGTATTGGTACAGTTGCCACAAACACCCTTCCAGGCCCTTACTCTTGAGTGGAGAGCTCAGTCTGATTCCACAGTACTTTCTAAGCATGCGTTATGAACTGCTGGGGGCCTGCCCCAGCCTTTTGGGGTTCAAAGCTGAAGTGGAACACACTATTGGAGGAAGGCCTAAAGACTGATGATTTTTGGCCTTGTAACACTCTCTAAATGTACTAGGGGCTAGAAGCTGATGGCTGCTGGAAGCCTAATACTCTCTTGCTTATTCTGCAGCTGAAAACTGCTGGCTTCTTTTTTCTGTAACTCTCTGTGCTTAAATAAGCACGGGGGTGGAGGAGAGAACTTAACTCTTGGTGCTTAAACAAGCACTGGTTTCTGCTATTTAACACATGCTGTTTAGCAGCAGGAATTAAGTAAAAGGATTTATTGTTAGAGCTCCTTTCTTTGGCTAGTCAGCCAGAAGCCTCTCACTGGCTAGCAAGAGGCTCAGAGCTCATTAACTCTTCTTGAACCAAAGAGAAAAGAAAGAAAAGGAAAGAAGTCACTCACACAGACACCACACACAGGTGAAGCAGAAAATGGCTACACCACTTTTCTGTATTGCTTTCAGCCTTTTTCTAGTGTTTTAGACAAAAAGTTCTCTATGTAAGAAGAATTACCTCAGAGATAAAATGTTACAAAAAGAGGGAGTTACAGAAAGGGATCAATAACAAGCTCAAAGCAGTGTTTCACACTGTAAGCTCATTATAAGTTCAAAGCAACAGTTTTTACATGGCCTTACCTTATCACAGTGCACACCTGTGTCTTTATCCTTGGACCTGAATGTTTTTTTCTTGAACACAAATTTGTCCCAAGCCTCTTTCTAGTGTAATTATGAAAGCTCATTGTATTTCTTATTATGTAGCCTTTACTTACTGCTTATGGGGGTGGGCACATTCTATTATTTTTGGGGGGGGGGTAAGGTTTATTTATTTTATGTATATGATTACACTGTTGCTGTCTTCAGATCCACCAGAAGAGGATATCAGATCCCATTACAGATGGTTGTGAGCCACCATGTGATTGCTGGGAATTGAACTCAGGACCTCTGGAAGAGCAGCCAATGCTCTTAACCACTGAGCCATCTCTCTAGCCCTCGCACATTCTGACTTTATTACATCTTTCTAGCAAAACAACTAAAACCATTTCTTAAGACGTTCTTATTTGAATCAGATCAGGAATTCTATAAAATCATTAATTCATCTAAGCAGTATTAGTTCATGAAAGTTCATCTTTATGTTGATCTGCAGAAAGTCTGCTCAATAGGGTGGGCTGATGCCCAGGAATCCTTAGGCTATGTAATAGTGGCAGGAAAGGCATATCAGTATAAGAAGCAATCGTGGGATGAAGTCCCTTGGGACCTTGCCTCTCAGAGCTCACCCATCGTGGATCATGCAAAGATAGTGGGCCACCTCCAGGAAGGCTACCTGCTACCTTAGCCTTTCCTAGGTGGCTTCTGACAATGAACCACCTGCTCTCTGTGTCTTTGGAAAACAGGGCTTCCTGGAGAGCCTTGGGTTTGAAGCTGGAGGCCTGGCCTGGAGCCAGCTGTGCCTCAAAAGTCCTGGACTCAGGTAAGTCCATTTCCTCCAGAGAGTTTTCTGCAGGTCCTTGCCAGGAGCACAACATAAAGACAAATGCATCACTTCCCTTTGCCTGAGCCAGTGCCAGGGAGGTACCCCCAAAGCACCAGCCATCTGATGGAGCAGTTGGAGACTGCAGCTGGTTCCTGGCTCTGCCCCATGACCAGAGTAGACTGACCAACACCTGTAGCAGTAGGACCCTCTATCCTGTCCTGGACTGGAATGATGTTGCCTGCCACCCCTCCCTCCAGGGCTCACAAGTCCTTATGGAGGGAGGCAAGTGGAGCCAGGCTTCTGTTGTGTGTGTACATGTGCCTTGTCCTGAGGTAGTCCTTCCCAACAGTTCTTGCTCATCCAGATTATCAAAACCCTATCAGGTGGCACTTGTATATAAGCTCAGACAGCTGGGATGAGCACATTTAAACAGACAAACAGGATTAAAAGCAAACAACCAACCAACCAAACTGACAAAAACCATGGGGCTGATGAGATAGTTGTCAGGGAAGTGCCTGCCATGCTAGCATGGGAACCCAAGTTCTAGCCCTTCAACCCCCAACCCCCCCCCCCCCACACACACACATACTGTAGGATGCTAAGGATCCCAACTCTCCTGGAAATGTAGAGAATTTTTTAGAGGACATTGAGTTCTGTCCCAGCCTCAGTCTGTATCCAGGGTGAAATATCACGGGAGTGGGAGGTAGGGAGTCTGAGAAATACCAGCTGTGGCTCAGTCAGTGGAATCTGAGGGGAGGAGGGCAGGCCTCTTTTAGGGGTGGCCTGTGCTTTGTAGATAGTGGAGAAAAGACATGGCTCATAGTACAGGACACTCCAAGGACCCAAGAGCACCCTGTTTGTGTCTGTTGATCACTCCTGTGTTGAACCCAGGTTTGCACTAGGCCAGGGGTTGACAAGGAAAGCTTGTGTACAGGCCTGGGTATTCCCTTACTGCAGGACCTTGGGGGTGGGGTGGGGGGGAGAGGAGGTCAGCCAGGCCTGGGGAGCTGTAAGAGGAGATGGGAGGGCACACCCAGCTCAGTACCCATGCTGTTCAAAGGCACCAAGTCTGCCCCCCCTCTCCCCCCCCCCCCCCCCGCAGACATCAGCAAGGTAGAAAGTGGGAATGAGTCTGCAGGACCCCTGTAGGGACAACAAAGCTCAGGGAAATGGCTCCCATGCCACAAAACCCCAGACCATGTTCTTTGTGCACTTTTTGTCCTTTCTCTGTCTTTTCTAAAAGTTGCTGAGTGTGTTGAGAAAGTGATGAGTCTCACTAGTGACAAGGTGCCATTAGATCAGTGCCACCAGGGCAACAGGTGTGATGGCCGTGAAATTGTATGTGTCCCCACTCCCTGCCAAGCTAGACTCCACTTGGGCCAGACATGGCAGGAGGAAGAGCTGTAGCCAGGTTTTCAGCAAATGTATCTGGTGGCCTTAGCCACAGCCAGGGCAGTCAGAGGAGCAGGGCACAAGGCTGACTGTGCTGCCCTGGCCAGCTCTTGCCTATGGCTCCTGGCCTGTCTTTTCAGAGGATTTAGGGACATGGAGTAGGCAGTCAGCCAAGGAAACTGCGCTCAGGGTCCTCTGAGACCATCGGAGGAAACAAATGGATAGCCAGGAATACCTACAGCCGCTGGTTCTGCGGGTCCTGGGTTCTAATTCTGGCTCCATTGTCCCATCTCTCTTTTTTTTGGGGGGGGTAGGGTAGCAATTTTCTTGAAATATCACTCATATGTTATAAGGTTTGACCATTGGGGTTGGGGAATGTGGTTTAGTTGGTAGAATAGCATGCATAAAACCCTGACTTCACTCCCCAGCACTGTCTAAAACCAGGCGAGACTGAGCACAACACACGGTGTATGCCTGTAAGCTTAGCATTCAGGGGTTCGAGATCATTCATGGTCACCCTTGCTACGTATGAAGTTTGAGGGATACATGGCTTCCTGTTTCTGTGGATTTGCCCGCTCTGGACTGCTCACCTGTGCGCTGTTGGATGCTAAACAGCTGAGATCTCTCAGCTTAGGGTAATGCCAGAGTTAGGACATCATCTTAACTCTGTGCAAGCCCACTGTGCTGAGTAAGCCACGGATGGCTGATGGCATTGGCTACCACACCTGGCCATGTTGAACCTTTTGAGAACTCATGCTTCAGGCTGTGGCTTGTGGGTACATATTTTATGTTCCACTAGCACTGCTGGCTGGTGTCTCTGCCTGGGCTCCAATTCCCACGGGAAACTACATTATGATCGTCTTCACTCTGTGGAATATGGGGTGTCATTTCCCTGTGGTTTTGACTTTGGCTTCTTTGGTGGCTAAGGATGCTATGAATTTTCCCAAATACTTATTGGCCAATATGTCTTAGCTTTGTGACCTCAGTTTGCCTGTCTGTGTAAGGGGACAATGACAGTATCTATTTCCCAAGTTTATGGAGTGCTCAGTTCCTGGCCCTGGATGCTTGCCGGTGGTCAATGTTGCTTGGAGTTGCAGGCTGCACTACGGTCTTTCCTTCAAAATCTGGTAGGAAAGAAGGACAAAGAGCAAGCCAGACACATGGAAACATGTATGTGTACAAAATCCCATTAGAAAGGCCATCAGAGAAGGTGCCGATGGACCTGGCCCAGCCCTGGGTGATCTTTCCTCTAGCTTTGGAGTACTGCCAGGCTATGGATGGGCAGGCCAAGACAGACACACCCCGGCGGAATGCCGACGGGCCTGCCTGGCACCAGGCATCTGACAAGGGGACTTGGTCTGTCTTTCTTATAAATAGTTTGGCCACCCAGGGACTTGCTGCAGTGACCTGTTACAGTTGTGCTGATCACTGGAGGGTTCTGAAGCCGGGAGCACCCTCCTGTGAGGCTGGGCAGCTGAGCCCTATGTTGAGGCACCTGTGGCCTATGGAGGTGCCGTTAGGCTGATTGTGTAGCTGTAACCTGAGCCAGATGGAGGTGAAGGGACCTAATCAGCCTGTCACAGTGGAAACCAATCCACTTGGGAACAGCAAGCTTATTAGGAGGCTCCAGGGAACAGAACCAGGTAGGGAGGAGAGGGAAGTCTCTGAGGAGCCCTGGGTATTCACTCAGCCTATTCAGTTGAAAGGAAGGTGATACCCCATGCAGAATTCCTGGCTCCGAGCCAGATGTTTGTAGATACTGCGGCAGGCTGAGCGCAGGTTCATTCTCTATCCCCGGTACTGTATTCTGGGCCAAAAAGGCCACAGGTGGGAAACAAGGAAGGAGGGCAGGCCGGAGGATCCAGATTGACATTGGCACTTGAGTTCTGCCACCTGGGGCCATGCGATCTATAACCTCTCCTGACACTTGTGTGCAGGAGGAGGCTGATATCTGCTCTGGTTGAGATGTGAAATGTCCCTATAGGCTCTTGTGTCTGAACACTTTGTCCCCAGATGGTGGCACCACTTTGGGAAGTTAGGATTTCTGTGGGGTGGGGACCCAACCAGAAGAAGTGGGTTGTTGGGGGTCACCTTGAAGGTTAAAATCCAATCCTAGC
Source organism: Rhynchomys soricoides (assembly GCA_019843965.1). Classification (NCBI taxonomy): domain Eukaryota; kingdom Metazoa; phylum Chordata; class Mammalia; order Rodentia; family Muridae; genus Rhynchomys; species Rhynchomys soricoides. The sequence continues at coordinate 675,347 of JADRCH010000100.1, read as the reverse complement.
TTCTGGTCCCAACTGTGCTTAGTGATGGACCAAAATGTGGGCAAGCCACCCCAGGCTCTTGGTGCCACCATAAGCCACTCCCATCCATCTCTGTTTCTCCTCTATTTTGGACTGTACCCTCCCAGCAAGCAAGCAAATCCTCCCCCCCACCCCCGTCCAGCTGCTTCTGTCACTAGTACAGTGTCTTAGCAGATGGTCGCCACAAACAAATAAAGTAACATGGGCTCAAAGACAGAGCTGGGGAACTGAGGTCCTTTCAAATCAGAGCCCCTAAAAGCTTCTGTTTTATACATTTTACCTGTTGAGACAGGGCTCTGAAGAGAAACAGAAAGGAGAAGGGGAAGCAGAGAAGGGCCGCAGGTGAAGTCAGACCCCCCAAAGGCAAGGACCTCACCATCTTTGTCTGCAGATGGTTAATAGATGGTTGCTGAATGTTTCTGTGCCAGCCTTATCCCATAGGGAGCTGTGGATGCAGTTAGCATGGGTACCACAGAGCTGGAGACAAATTGCTAGCCGTTAACAAAGCCTGCAGGAGTTAGGTGAATTCAGGCCTCAGAACCCATCTGCCTCCTCCCTGCTTTCACTCTTCTTATCCTTGCATGGAACCTTCTTGAAGTTCTGAGGGCTGGGGTCTGGAGTTAGTGTCCTAGGGCTCAGTCTCAGGTGTTCTGTCTCAGGTTGAGGCCCTCCCATGCAGCCTGCAGCTGCGATGGGCCTCTCTCTTCTGCTTGTTTCTGAGCCTGCTTCCTCTTTTCTCAACCATCCTGGCTCTGCCTCTGTGTCGTGAGGACATTTGTGACAGCCTTTAAGGACCCATCTGATAGTCCAGGATCATCTCTTCCCTGAAGTTCTAAACCGCCCTCTCACACCCCCCCACCCCCCCACCCCCACATACACACACACAGGCTTTTCCAGGGTCAGAGATTAGGACCTGGTTTCTCTGAGCTCTCTACTGAGCTCATTAGAGACAGGAACAGAGTTGCAGCTTCCCTGGGGGCTATGGCCAGGGACTCAGGAACATGTCTAGAAGGCGCTCACATTCTTCCCTTGGAGGCTTTGTTCCAGAGAAAGCAGCCCCATCCTTGCCCACGATACCTGCCTCTTCCTTCTGGCTGGGTCTTGATCCACTCTCCTTGTAGCTGGAAGGGCATCTTCACCCCGGATGTATCTTACCCCTGCATTGAATCCTCCCACTCTGCAGAAGAGTCAGTCCTTCAAGCTCTTTTTTGGGGGCATATAGGGGCTGTTTCTGGATTTAGAAACAATTTTTTTGCATATATCTCTATCTCTGTCTCTATATATGGTGTATTCGTGTGTGGTGCATACGTAAATGTATATGGAGAGGCCTGCAGGCGAAGTTGGGAGTCTTCTTCTATTCCTTTCTGCATTACCCACTGAGGCAGGGTACATCACAAGAATGCAGAGCTTTCCCATACATCTATTGTAGCTGGCCAGAGAGTCAGTCTCTCTTCTTTCCTAATGCTGGGATTATAGACAGGCTACCATCACCCCATCTGGCTTTTGAATTGTTTCTGGGGAACTGAACTCTGACCTTCATGCTCCGGTGGTAAGTATTTTATCTACTGCACCATCTCCCAAGCCCTAGAAACTTTTTTAATCCTTCTGTGAAGCTGGATCCCAAGGCTATTGTCCCCAGAAGTCATATGCTCTGTCCTGTGTGGTCACTACAGTTTGGGCCTCACTGACCTTTCAGCCCACTAAGCATTTGTGTCTGCCTCAGGAAAGCTTTGGTGAATGAAGAACCAAGAAATCATGGGTTGCTGAGTATGGTGAGGCCTGCAGTCCGAGCTACTCGGAAGACTGAGGCAGGAGGATTTGCTTGTGCCCAGGAGATCAAGGCTGAACTAAACAACTTTTCAAGATAGTATCTAAAGCAAAAATCATCTCAGATAAGCTACAGGGACTGTTTCATATGAGAAGAAGCACAAGTGTCCTCTAAATCTGCATTTCCAGCCTCTGTCCTATGGGTATCGAGACTGCTCTGAGCGCTTAGGGACACCTTGTAATTACTATAAGACAAGTTCACCTGACATTCACATGGTATTAAATGTTACAGACAACTTGGAAATGACTTAGTCAGCAAGGAAGGCTGACTGTGGGCTCTTTAACACTCCCCTGATTCAAATGAGGGATTTGGGGTTTGGTGTATGGGGTGCTTGGAACCCAGTGCCACCAATATGGAGAGACCAGTAGATATGTTTTTTGTTGCAACTAACTGCTCTTCCTTCTCACACATTTCCACCCTCCCTGCAAGGTTAGACCCTTGAATTAGGAAGTATCTGAGCCTCCTTAGTAAAGAGGCTAAGCCTGGGCCTCTGCTGACCTGAGGTGCTGAGAGAGAGAGCCCCCTAGCAGGCAGTGCGACCTCAAGGGTGGGATACTGCTGCCCCATGGCCTCTAGAGCCTGACCCTGGATGGCCTGTGAACTGCTGCTTGCCAAAGGCAATTGTCTCCGTCCTCCCTACCCCCAGGTCCTCTTTAAAGGAGTTGATTTACAGCCCTGAGAAAGGAAGGTCTCTGGGAGAAGATGCAGCGGTCTGGTTCCAGGAACGGTAGCAGCTGCTACCCTTAAAAAAAAAAAAAAAATCCACACATTTTAGGAACCAGGGGGACAACTCAGTAAAGTGCTCACGACACAAGCATTAGGACCCAAGCTGGGGTCCCCAGAACCTTTGTGAAAAGCTGGCCTTGGAGACGTGAACTGTGATCCTAGCTCTGGGAAGGCAGACATAGGAAGGTCACTGGAACTCACTGGCCACCAGCCTAGCTCCGGGTTTGGTGAGTGACCCTACCTCAAAACCTGGAGAGCCATAGAGAAAGACACCTAATGTTTGCTGCTGGCTTCCACACAGGTATGTGCCTATGCATAGGAACACGTACACATTACACAAGAATGTATGTTTTAGGGCTTCTGAGATATGTGAATGGGTAAAGACTTGCGTTTAATCCTTTGAACCCTCTGAAATGCCCTCACAATAATAAAACAAAAGTTAAAAATTAAAAAAAAAATGCATTTTCAAACAGTATTTTAAAAGAGTTAAGCCTAAATAAGGAAATAAGGCCCAACATCATACTCCAGGAAGCTAAAAGGCAGGGACACAGGGAACAAAGACAGTCCTAGTCCTGGCTTTGCCTCCAGCTCTGCCATTTGTGGGCAGTGACTGCACCTAAGTCTCAGTTTCCCTGTTTGTGCCTGGGTGGGCACATCACACATGGAGAAGGATCTGTA
>JADRCH010000100.1:642792-662674 GCA_019843965.1 Rhynchomys soricoides | reverse complement strand
GAGAGAGAGAGAGAGAGAGAGAGAGAGAGAGAGAGAGAGAGAGAGAGAGATATCTAGGAGTATGTGTAGTTAACATGCACACATGTGCATTTCCTTACGCAACTGTGGTCACAGTAGCACAGTAAAGATGGTTTTCAGTTGGAAACTAGCAACAGAAGAGAGACCCAGTAGCTTCTTCTGCTAGGACACTGCATCCAGAAGGGAGGAGGGGTCTGAGGACAGTTCAGATCCCAGCAGCACACATGATGGAGTTCTTCACACTTGTCCCCAGGAACAACTGAAGAAACACCCAGAAGAGCACTTAGGAGAGGTCATGTGGTGTCGTTACTGACCACTGACAGAGGCTCAGCTGTGAGGCTGACTTGAGTGATTTTACTACAGACAGTCTGTTCCTCAGCCTCTTTTTCTCCCACAGCATTGGTGTGATGTAAGCACGTGCCTGGGTAGTTATGGACCAGAGGCTGTCAGGGCAGGAGAGATGCCAGGAAGGAGTCTGCCTCATGGCACCCATACCCTGCTCTGTCATGCAAGGAAGGGACCGTTGACTGGAGAACTGGGGCTCCTGACCGTATGGAGGATGCTTCCAGGCAGAGTTTGGATGTCAGGGCCACCCGTGGTTTCTTGCCAGCCCTATGGCAGCAGAGCTTCCTGTAGGAGGAGGCAGCCTGAAGTGGAGCAAGGAGCCCTGGAAAGGAGAGGGTCAGGGCAGATGGCCAGTCCTGATGGCTGCTGATTTTCTGCATGGCATCTTTCTTTTCCACAATGCCTTCTGTGACTCTCATATGACCCCTGAACACGGTAGCTTGGGGTTAGGTCCTTGCAGACCCTCTAGGACTCGCCCATCACTCCTCAGTAAGAACTATGCCCAAGAGTTCCCTTTCTCTTTGCAGTGACCCTGATGTTCACAGACAGGCAAATGCATCCAGCTCAGAGAGGGCAAGAAAATTGCCCACAGGATTCTGGCTCCATTACTCTGCCTCCACTAGGCTTCTCTCCTCTGTTCACCATCCAGGCCAAGGTGGACCACTTCCTCCACCCAGTCTCCCCTCCCCAACAGACATAACCCCAAGTCCAAGCTCCTCATGTTAGGGTGTTAGGTGCTGGTTCAGAAGTGGGTCCACTGTCAGCTATGGCCAGATTCCAAGTGTACCACTTGGTCCCTTCCCCCAAGAAATGAAGAACACAGGCTGCCCTATGTATGGCCGTGAAAAACAGGGGCTTTCTACCCACAGGGCCAGATCTTGGGTGAGACCCTCAGGCCTTTCCTGGTTCATGCCATGATGGGTCTGTCCATTTTGCCTAGCAGAAAGCCGGGTGCATCAGAGCTTCTGGGTCTGAGAGAGGTGAGGCAGACTGTGCCTCAGAGGTAATTCCTCAAACCTGCTCCATCTCTGAGTGGGGTGCAGGAGCCATGGGTCCACCATGTGGCTTCTTTTCTGTCTGCTTTCAGTGTTACCTCTTGGCCCACACTGCTCCACTATGAATAGAGCATCTGGACTATCGTATGTGGTTCTAATGTCACCAGAAGTGGCTTGAGCTACTGAAAGGCATGTTTGGAGAAAAGTAGTCTTTGGCACTCATGGAGTGTGTGAGATGACTCTCATGTCACCTAAGAATAGGAGTGTCATCTGATGCTGAGAAAATTTGAGAAAATGAGTCTTATGGAAGGAGGAGAGTGAACCACAGCACTACCGAGGATCTAGAGCATCTCAACCTGTGGGGTCCAACGACCCTTTCACAGGGGTCATCTAAGCTCATTGGAAAACACAGATTTACATTATGATTTATAACAGTAGCAAGATTACAGTCACGAAGTAGCAACAAAAATAATCTTATGGTTGGGGATCACCACAAGATGAGGACCTGTATTGAATGGTCATAGCCTGGGGAAGGTTGAGAACCACTGATCTAAAGTGTCACTGTTATATCAGAAGACCTGGCAGTGTCACCTCTGGGTTGAAAGGACTGGTCTCTTGGGGAAAACACCAACACTTATTTGTTTTAAGAGAAGCTAATAAATGTTCCATGGTGTCTTAGTCAGGGTTTGTATTCCTGCACAAACATCGTGGCCAAGAAGCAAGTTGGGGAGGAAATGGTTTATTCAGCTTACACTTCCAATTGCTGTTCATCACCAGAGGAAGTCAGATCAGGAGCTCAAGCAGGTCAGGAAGCAGGAGCTGATGCAGAGGCCATGGAGGGATGTTACTTACTGGCTTGCTTCCCCTGACTTGCTCAGCTTGCTTTCTTATAGGACTCAGGACTACCAGTCCAGGGATGGTACCACCCACAAGGGACCATCCCTCCTTGACCACTAATTGAGAAAATGCCTTACAGCTGGATCTCATGGAGGCATTTTCTCAACTGAAGCATCTTTCTCTGTGATAGCTTCAGCTTGTGTCAGGTTGACACACAAAACTAGCCAGTACCCATGGTGAAGTCAAACAGAAATGACCATGCACACCTATCTCGTGTTCAGCTCTGATGTACCAGTGTGAACATGAATGTGGTGTGTACATAAAGTGGGATCCCAGAGCCCAGTTCCTAGGGGAAGCCTGGAGCAGAGCGCCAGAGAAAATCAGTCCCATGGGAGGGGGCAGTTAGAGCCAATGGAACGAAAACTGAGGTGACTTCTGGAATGCGTTCAAAGTCTGGTGTTCCTTGCAGACCTTGGCACATCCGAATATCCCGGAGAGATGCTGATCTTCTGGGCCTGCTGATCAGCTCCCAGGGCTGGCTGAGGTGACTGATCCAAGGAACAGACTTTGAGCACCGAGGAGGCATCATGTGGCACTTTCATGATTACCCTGGCTTGTGAAGCATGTGGACAGGTGGAGGGTGACAGAGACCATGGAGGGTCAGGGTACTCTCCTGGAGGGGACAGTGGATGTACTGCTGAGGACAGAGAGGGAGACGGTTGGTAAAAGTCAGGAAGGAGCAGGTATGACTTGACACATTAGTCACAGGAAATGCAGGGAGTTGCTCTCTGTGGCCAAGGTACTTGGAGAACTGAGACTCACCTTGGGCCCAAGATTAGGGATGCCTGCTTTATAGCACATTCTAAAGAATAAGCCGAAGGCTGTGGGAAGGGACCAGAGAGGGTGAGAAGGCAGAGTCTGGTGTCTGTCCACCAGGCATTTATTGAGATGAGCTATGTCTTCTGTCCTTTGACCGAGTGAAAAGGAAGTAATCTCACTCCGTGACAGCTAGTCACAGTCAGCTCCAGACCCCAGTCTCAGGATGGGTGTCTATCTTTTGCTTTGGGGCCAGTTGATAGCCCCTGCCATTGGGTTGTCCTTAGCATAATTATAAGCTGCAAGCCGCAGTTCTGTGGTGTGTGTGTGTGTGCGCGCGCGCGAGAAGTGCATATGTAGCTCTGGCCGGCATTAAACACAGAGATCCTTCAACCTTTGCCACCTCGAACTCACAGAGATCCACCTGCCTCTGCCTCCTGAGTGCTGGGATTAAAGGCATACTCCATCATGGCCTGCCTGATACATTTTTTTTTTTTAAAAAAAGCAGTTGCCCTAACACCACCAAATGCTTTGATGATATGTGTCTTATGTTTTCCTGAGAGACCTGTGACCTGGCTAGAAATGGATTCAAGCCAATGCACAGAGATGCACAGAGATGTCTGGAAAATTGTATTATCCATTTTTCTGTTGGCAAATTCCTTTCCTTCCCTCCCAACTTTCTTTGAGGCAGCTCTACTGTAGCCCAGGCTGGCCTCAAGCTCACTATGTAGCCAAGGATGACCTTAACTTCTGGTCTTTTTCTTGAGTGATGAGTTTACAGTCAAGCACCACCGCTCCCAGTTTATGTGGTATTGGGAATTGAACCCAGGGCCTTTTGGCAAGTAGGCAAGCACTCTCCAAACTGACCTACATCCTCAGCCTTGAATAGCAGCTTCTTAATGTGGTAAAATACACAGCAGACTTGTAACTCTAAGCTTTTCCTTCCGGCCACTTTGTTCCCAGAAATAATGACTCTGAGACTTAATATTTCGTGAGTAAATGCTCAGGCCTAAGCTTCAGCTCTGTTTCCAAACTAGCACATATCTCAATAATCAGGTTTATTCTAATGTCTACCTTCTTCCACTGGTTACTTACCTCTCCTCAGGTTTATGCTTCTGTCTCCTCTAGCATTCTTGGATGGGGCAAAACCCTCCATTTACCTCTTTCCCAGAATCAATCAATCTCTCTCTCTCTCTCTCTCTCTCTCTCTCTCTCTCTCTCTCTGATGGAACTCCCACCTCCTGCCTTAGCTCATTGGCCATAGGTGTTTTTATTGACAGGTGAACGGTGTTGTACAGCTCCCAAGAGATTCTCTCTATAAGCACTGGCTGTCTCAACCATTTCTACATGCCCAGTGGAAATACCCTTAGAGCAATGAAGGCAGTTCCCAGGGGTACACAATCATTCTCACCGCCGCTTTCCAGAACGGAGTTCACTTTCTGGAAGCTTGAACTGTCCCCATTAACCACCCACCCATCCCCTCCGACACCCAGGCTCTAGTAATTACCACCCTACTTTCTGTCCGTGCAACGTTAGAGGTCTGCGTCTGTCATCTTTTACTTAGTGTGGCATCCTCTCGGTTCACCATGAACCAAAACTCAGTAGCACTCCCTTGTGTACAGGCCAGATGGGGTATCCACTCATCTATCTGTGGCCACTCGGGCTGTTTCCACCTTTGGCTACTGTGGTTAGGGTTGCCTTGAGCACAAATGGGGAATCTCTGGTTTCCACCCCTGTTTCTAGTTCTTTTGGGTGTTTGTCTAGAAGTAGAATTGCTGGCTCTTATTAGAATTTTGTTTTCAATTACTCTAAGGAACTCAATTGGTAACTTTTAAAAAAATCACATTTAGATCAGTGTTTTGTTTTGGGAGAGGGTTTACCAGCCACAGCCTCACTGGGCTTTGCATCTTAACACTCCAGCACACGATATCCCCAAACCCGGCATCAACTCTTCACCTTTGAAATTCTACTGGACAACGTTAAATGTCTACCCAACCCAATATCAATAATCTGTTTCACTTGGCAAGAAGTGATGTTTAAAATTTAATGGAGCCAGCAGATTTCCATAACTCTGTGTTGCTAAGCAGCAATCTCACTAATAAACGGCCATCGCTTTTCTTGTAAGTGTTTGCATGGACCGAGCAGGTCAGCCACTAATGCAGTGAGCCTGGCGCTGGCTTCTCCAGGAAGCGGAGGCCAATCCATCATCTCAGGGCTTTACTTTGAAAAGGCTGCGTGTCCACTGGGAGTCCCTGTTTCCCAGAGGTCTCTCTCCCTGCTTCTGCTGATTCATATTCCCATAATTCCTCTGCTGCATAATATTTTCCCATCACCATGACGACCATGTGAGAAGAAGGCTTGGGGAGAAACTTTGGAGTTTACTTCATATTTCCACAGCCAAACCTGGACTTCAGTGGAAAGTGGCCATGAGTTTAGATTGTAAAGAAGAGAGAGGTTTGGTAGCAGATCTCACTATGGCTGAGAGGGTTACAAGGAAGGACTCATGCCTGGGAGCTGGGCCTAGTGCCAGTACTTGCTAATCATTCTTGTTGGGTGAGACATCCTTTCTAAACCTCAGTTTCTTTCTCTGTAAACTAGGGTGGAGAATGGGAATCAGTTGAGAAAACACAGAATGTTTGAAAATGGTAAAATCTTTCTCAATACAGAATCCCTTATTCTAGGTCAAAGTGGTGTAAAGAAAGCTTGAACTTGCTTTATTGTTGTTCTGTCTTCCTCATGGTCTCCCTTTGTTCATTCACACACACACACACACACACACACACACATGCACACATGTATACACACATGCATGCACAAACACACACACAAGAACACACACACATGCCTGCAAATGAAAATACACATATACACATGAACACACACACATGCTTGCAAATACAAATGCACACATATACACATGAACACACACACATGTGTACAAATAAAAATACACACATGCACACACACAAACACACCACAACACACTCCTATAGCATCCTAGGTGACTAACTAAAACTCCACTTTGTGTTTATTCTTCCACTGTGCCCCACATATGACTATGCATACAGAAGCTAAAGAAATACTCGGGTTTGAATTTGGGCCCAGGATATGCTCACCAAGTCCAGTCTGCACCAGGCTAGGGGTAGGGGGCAGACAACTGCATCCAGACCAAGTCATCCTGATTTAAGGGTATACCTTAGGGTTTCCAGTAAGTTTGCATCTGGCAAGGATAGGGACAGTCACTCCCACACTGGAGGTGTACATTGAATGTAAGGTCCGCTCTTGCCATAGCGGTGAGACAATGTGGTCATCTCAGAGCCTTGTGTTAAAGGAAACCTTTACAAGGACATGTCCCCAGATTGGACTGAGCAGCCAGAAGGACCCTTCAGTGTGGGGTGAGAGCTCAAAAGGCTTGCAGAGTCTGGGCCAGGGAGGTGGTGTCTAGGGAAGATTGATTCAAGACTGATGGAGCTGCCTTAGAAGAGACTTCAAAACTGTAGGGAAGAACTTGGGCTAGCCCCAGCTACACCTGGCTTTGATGCAGAGGCTAGCTCAGAGCATTAAACCAGGAACACTGGATTTACTTATCTACTTATTTTGAGTGAGCCTACATGTTTGCTATCACGAGACAACCTCGGGTGGCATCCTTCAGTCACTGCCCACATTTTTTGTTGTTTTGTTTTGAGACAGGGCATCCCATTGGTCAGGACCTCACCAAGCTGGCTAGGCTGGTCAGCTAGCAAGTCTCAGGGATCCCCCTGCCTCTACCTCTCCAGTCCTGGGATCTCAGGCACACAGCACTACACCCTACTTCTCAGACTCGAGTCCAAGCAGGTTAGTGACCCCTAATTTAAACGTAAAGAAAAATTGCTCTGACATTGTTCTCTCAGGGAGTGGGGGATCATGGGGATTTATGCCATCTTGCTCCTACCCCTCTCTCAATGTTGAAGAGGACATGGGCTTCGATTCTTGGTCTGGAACCATCCCACCCCCAGGCACATTTCCCACAAGTCCCTTCTGCCTCCTCTACTCTTCTGGAAGCTTCACTCCGTTTGTTCTTTGCTCTGTCTGCCCAGTTCCAACAGAGCTGAGACTTTGTTTTTCCTCTTCTCCCTTTCTGTCCCTCCCCCTCTCTTCCCTTTCCCTCCCCCACCTGTGCCTTCCCCTCCCCCCTGCTCTCCTTCCCCTTCCTTCCCCCTCCTTCCCTCTCCCTCCCCCTCCTTCCCTCTCCCTCTTCTCTCCCTCCCCCTCCTTCCCTCTCCCTCTTCTCTCTCTCCCCCTCCTTCCCTCTCCCTCCCCCTCCTTCCCCCTCCCTCCTCTCTCCCTCCCCCTCCTTCCCTCTCCCTCCCCCTCCTTCCCTCTCCCTCCCCCTCCTTCCCTCTCCCTGCCTTCTCTGTCTTATCATACACCTTTCATTTATCTCTCTTCCAGGTCTCTGACTTTTTCTGTCATTTTCACTGATGTGGAGTCTATCCAGTGACTTCTTTAATGTCAGACTCTGCACAGTTGTATGGTGTTCACTTGAGTCAGTGTAAGAATTCAAGTCAGTGCTCTGTTCCAAGAGTCACGTAGCCATTGTCAATATTAAAATTCAAAACCTTTCGTCAACCCCAAGCATAAACCACTCTGGTGTCCATCGATCCCTTGCTACTCCTGCATCCATGGGCTCCTTTCTTGTCTTTATGAATTTGTCTGTTCTCAACAGCACTGTGTGCTCATGTACTAGTGTTCCCTGTGACTATGACAGAATACCCAACAAAATCACCTTAAAAGAGGAGGGGTTTATTTTGATTCATGGTTAAAGGCGCAGTGGTTTATCCTCATGGAGAGGGCATGGCGGCTGGGGCGGCACTCATGGTGCTGTGGCAGCCTACTGCACATCAGAGGGCCAGGAGCCAAGAGCTAGATCTAAGCCCTATGGCCTTGTATCTCCTAGCTAAGCCCTATGTCCAGAAGGTTCCACAGCTTCTCAGAGCAGCTGCAGGAACCAAGTGTTCACACTCATGATGTATGAAGAACATTTCATGGTGAAACTCTGCTATGCCCCCAAAGGGAATCACACACTATGAAGTGTTTGGTGTCTCCTTCTCTGTTTAATGTCATGCTTCAACTTTGCTCATATTGTGGCTTATATCTGTGCTTTGTTTTTATGGCTGAGTAATAGTCCATTATATGGAGATAACATTTTTTTTTACCCATTCACCAGATGGTAGGCATTGAGGGTTTTGTTTTTTCAGTTTTTGGGTCATTATGAACAATGCTGGCAATTAGTTCACTTTTGTATTTTTTACTTCTTGGTTAAGATATCTTTATGTCAGTTATATCATATTTTATCTTACCAAAACCATTTGTTACAAAAGCTACTTTAAAATTCCTGTCAAATAAATTTAGTAAGTGGGTCATTTTAGGATTGACGTGTGTTGCCTGAGTTCTTCCTTAAAACTGAGTTACTCTTCCTGCAGAGAGAGGAGCAAAGAGGTGGACAGAGAGACAGACAGACAGAGATGTAGAAAGACAGAGAGACAGACAGGCAGAGAGACACGGAGACAGAAAGATATAGACAGAGAGAGAGACAGAGATAGACAGATATAGAGAGACAGAGAGACAGAGATATAAAGAGACAGAGAGAAACAGAGATATAGAGACAGAGATACAGAGAGACAGATATACAGAGAAACAGAGGTACAAAGAGAGGCAGAGGTACAAAGAGAGGCAGAGGTACAGAGAATAACAGAGAGACAGAGAGAGAGTGCCATAGGTGTGGGTCCCTGCAGTGGCCTGGAGAGAGTACTGGGGCCCCTGGCACTGGAGGGATGGGGTATTCTGAACTTGGATCCTCTGGAAGACAGAAAGTGGTCCTGACTGCTGAGCCATCTCTTCAGCCCCAAGTGTTGACGTTTTTGTTAGTTAACTTGGCTCGACTGAAACTTCAGACTCTGACCTCTGTGGTGGGTTGGGGCTCACATCTTGCTTAAGATTTTAATATGTGTCAGAGGATGTCTGGTTTGGAGATCAGCCAGAGGCTCTGGCAGGACTCACACACAGGACCTGGGGTTCTGTTTCTCTGGCTCCGCCATTTCTTGGATCACCTGTCCCTCCTTCCAACTCTGCTAGATGGAAGGGCAGCAGGTCATCTCTTGGAATTTTAGTCACATTATGTCACAGATGTGTTGGCCTCAAGGCAAAGCTTCAAAAGTGAGAGATTTACTACATGTGGGTTCCTCTCAGAAATTTCTGTAATTCTTCCCCTTATTGGGGTGGAGGCTATTTTTTGAGACAGGGTTTCTCTGTGTAGCTCTGACTGGCCTTGAACTCAAAGATCTGCCTGCCTCTGCTTCCCGAGTGCTGGAATTCGGTGTGTGCCACCACACTTAGTGCCCCTTGAAAATTTCTTAAAATTTATTATTTCACACACACACACACATGCACAGACACACACATGCACACGCACACACACTTGCACACATGCACATGCACACACTTATGCACACACATTCACGTGCACTCACACGCGCACACACACACACACACACACACACACTTTACCATTCTCACAGCCCTGTTACTCCCTCTCATTCCCTCCCACTGCCACTGAATCTCCTCTTCCCATCAATCCCCGTTCCTACTTTGATGCTGTTCTCTCTCTCTCTCTCTCTCTCTCTCTCTCTCTCTCTCTCTCTCTGTGTGTGTGTGTGTGATTTTTTATTTTTATTTTTTTGTGACATGGTGTTAAGTAGGTTTGCTTACATGGACACAGGGGATAGTGATTGTTTTTCAATCACAGGCGGCTTATGCACAGCTATGCCACTGAAAAAAATGATGCCCTCCCCCAGCAGCTGTAGTTAACTCCCCAAAGTTTCTTATCTAGGGCTGGGGCTTCAAGACCCTCTCCCTGATTCCATGCTGGAATGTCGACAGGCCCCATCTCCTACATGTCTGGTGCAGGTGACCACGGCTTCTGAGAAGTCGAAGCTGTTGTGGGCACGCCCATCCTGGCCACGCCACGCCCAGAAGATTGTGCTTTTCAGACTGCTCCCATTCTCCAGCTGTTCCCTCTTCTGAGATATTTATTGAGCCTTGGGGGTGTTGATGTAGGTGTCCCATTAGGGCTGAGCTCTCAACAGTCTAATCTCAGAGCTTTGGCCAGCTATGGATCTCGGCATTAACCGCGGATCGCTGCATAGAGAAGCCTCTCTGTCCGGGACTGAGAGCGGCATGGTCCATTCAAAGGCAGTTGCACAGTGTTTTGTCGGGTTTGCCGAGCCCTGAATGCTGTTGCTAACCTTAGGGCTTTGAGTGTTTCCTTACTATTTGGTCCAGAGTCTGTGTGTTCCGATGGTACCTGTGGATGGCCTTGTTCAAAGCAAGTGACACAAAGCCTCCTACTTCACATTTTCCCCTAGCTTCCTGGGCATATTCTGATTTTTTTTTCCTGCTTGGTTCCACATATTTTGTGTTGTGGCTGGCCCTCTTAGTCTCTGCTAAATTGATTTTATGGGCCATTAGTGGGTCACAACCCATGTTTGACCCGTGATGCTCCAGCCTGATAGACAAGGAGCAGGTGCCCCTAACGAGGCACTCAGTGAAGGGATGAAGAGCAGTTCTCCCCCTCCCCACCCGCGGCCCACAGGGCTTTGCGTTCTGAGCTACTTACGGAATGGTCTTGGGCTGTCCCAGAAACAAGATGCCCAGCCATGGTGCCCTTCTTCTGGGGCCTACAAAGACCAGAGCCCAAAGTCACTTAGAGTTTATTCCTCAATTGAAACAGTTCAGAGATTTTTGTAATATCCTGACTCCTTCCTTCCATACACATCTGTCTCTCTGTCACCCACAAACACAAACAGGAGTTCTCTCGCTGTCTCTCTCTCTCTCTCTCTCTCTCTCTCTCTCTCTCTCTCTCACACACACACACACACACACACACACACACACACACACACACACACGGCAGAGACCAAAGGCTGCCATCTTCTTAGTTTGCTATTTAAATGTGGAAGTGCAATAATGATGCCCGCCACCTCTAACCGTAGTTTCCTAGAAAGAAAGTTATTATTTTTAAAGTTTTACTGTACTAATTTAGCATGTGTGCATGCACACTTGCACACATGTACCACAGCACATGTGTAGAAGTCAGAGGACAACTTGTGGGAGTCAGTTCTCTCTCACCATGTGGGTCCAGAGGCTCAAGCACAGGCTCTCTCTCCAGGCTGAGCCACAAAGTGCCTTTACCTGCAGAGCTATCTTGCTGGCCCAAGGAAGTTTATTTTGTTATTCCAAATGCCAGGTGAACAACTTGAGAAGAAGGCAAGGCACCTAACTGAAACATGTTTCCTTTCCTGACACACTTACCATATGTGTCCCTCACTAGTTCATGTGGCATGCACCTGGAGTCCCGACCTGACTGGCACCCTAGGAGGCTAGGTTGGACGGACCCAGAAGCTTCCAGAGTCCCTGCATCAGATCCATGGAGGGAGGCCATGGCTCAGGACTAAGCTGCTGGGGGAACAAAGGGTTCCAGAGTTCCCCAGAATAATTATCCGTCTGCGGAGGTACCGGCCTCACTCCCAGAGTCCTCTCTGTTCAATAGAATTCCCAGGCCTCAGAGCTCATTTCACTAAGTGCAGGCAGCCCCCAGAGGCAGCCCCATCTGCCCTACATACCCACCTTCCAGATACACAGGGCCTTGTGGCAGAAAGCAGGAGCCTGGATGGGAAGAGGAGCCGGCTGGCTGAGGTGACTGCCCCCCTCCATAAGACCCTACCCTGTTCCTGGAGCAGTTCTGGGGGGTCTAGGAGTCTCATTAGAGCTTGAGTAATGGATGGCTTTACTGAAGGCCAGGAGGATGTGACAGGCACAGTCTGCTCATTGTCTGCTCTGCCTCCAGCCTCCCTTAGGAGGAGGGACAGCTGAGTGGCTCGTACAGGGAGGACCAGGCTCCGTGTCTTTCTTCTGTTCTGAGAAGGTTGGGTGAGCATCTACTATCACTCCCATTCTTCATCTGGGTTTACACAGGGCTGGGGGCGGGGGGGCTGGGCTGTGGTGGGAGCCTCTGAACTATGTGTGGAGATGGCAGGAAGAGCCTGGTCAGAAGAAGAGTCCCTGTCATGGCTCCAGGGGAGCAGGGTAGGAGGAAGAGCAGAGTCTCTACAATGTGCAGAGGGTGTGGACTAGGAGTCTGCAAGGTGAGATTCTGGGGCCAGGGGACTCTCTCCAGATCTCAAAATGACTCTGGTTACAGATAAGGAAGAGCTGGTGACCAAAGCCTTCATTGCTGTCCTTATTCCTTACAAGGTGTTCTTAGACACCCTGGGAACCCAGTGGGACCCAGCCTCAACTCTAGTGTTCTGGTTGGCCATGATGACTGTGTTGTATTCTGTATTTGTGTGTTGTCTCCCCTCCCCCACCTAGACCTTTCTTTTCTGCACTTAGGCTGTTCTACTGAGACCCTGCAGAACCCACCTCTATGTTCAGCAACTGAAGTATATCATGGCTGGCACCCCAGGGGGCTCCTGCTAGCTCTACACTGCTAGTCCTAGGGAGGTTGCTGCAAACTTTTAATAACTCTACTGGGATCCTGTAAAGAATAAGAGCTCAGCTGCCCCCCTGAGAGTCTCTTTGCGGCCATGGGCATGGGTCCTGCTTGTTTGGGAGACAATCAAGGGTGTTGACCTGGCTCGTGGATTCTCTGCTAGTCGGGGACGACCTGCTTTGTCCATTTGGGGCCCTCCTGGTAGGGCCAAAATTGCAGATAGAAAAGACGGAGGAGGGGAGGCTTTCGTCCTCTTGGAAATGAGTTAGGATTTTAATTGCAAATCTTGCAAACCTCACCCGACAGCTTGACTTTAAGGGAAAAGATGAGCTAAATTTAAGCTAGCCAGTTAGAGAGCCAAAATGCAGTTCACTAATTAGCTTAAAATGGAAATAAATATAAAAAGCTTTTCTGGTTTAAGGGGGGGGGGGACTCTTTCTTCTCATTCTGTGATCTACTGAGTGCCATCCTGGAGTCAGCAATGCAGCTTCTGTGGGGACACTGCCCAAGAGGTGACCACAGTTACCATCTTCAGGCATGCCCTAGGCATGATGGTGTGATCCAATTCGGACCAGTCTCTAACTCCTGAGCATCTAAGGGGGTCTAGTCTCTGTTCCTGGGGAGTACAGAGCCTAAAGCAAGCACACAAGGACCATCACGTACAGGTCCTGGGTGCTGAGGAGTTGAGCAGAAGCAGGGGGTGTGCAGAGGAGGGAACAAGGAGAGGCACAGTCCAGTGTGAGATGGGAAGTGGGGGCAAGTCCCAAGAACAGTATGTGACCCATTTTCCAGGCAGGTAGGCTGATGCACAACAGGTATGGTACGTTCTAGGCCACCAACAAGATTAACCTAGCTTCACTCCTGTGAGTTGGCAGGCCCAGATCCCTCTTCACTTCACTGAGGAGGGACTAGAGTTGAGCTTTGACAGGCCGGCTTCCAGTGTGGAAGATACATTCTTGTAGCAGGCTATGTTCTTAATATAATTAAATACAGTATTAGAGACAGAGAGCCTAATACAGACATTAACTACTTAGTCTCTTTTTATCACCTATGGAATAGGTGCTGGGATGGCAAGAAGGATGATGAATAAAACACTTTGCAGGCTCACTTCGAACATGTGAACCTGGGTGTAGTGGCACACACCGTTAATCCCAGCACTCAGGAGAGAGGGGCAGGTAGATCTCTGAGTTCAAGGTCAGCCTGATCTATAAAGCAAACTCCAGGGCTCTACAGAGAAACCTTGTCTTGAGAATAAAAAAGACTGTGGACAGTTATGATACAAAGAGCAGCATTTGGGAGAAATAGCATGTTGTTATGCTATAGTTTATATGTGTACTTTTCCAACTGAAACAGACAGGCTTTCTACACTATGCCTCTCTTTAGAGGATTTTTTTCTGCTGCTTTAAATGGCACAATAAAATGCCCTACTGTCAAAAATAAAGTCTTAGCAGGTGACATAACTATTCCCATACATAAGTGGGACACCTGTGTCTGTGGATTCTGTGGATTCAGTCAACCACCTATCAGGGGGAGATGCACATCAAAAGACCAACGTACAGATTGTTTTTTCTTATCCGGATTCTCCAAATAATACAGTGTCATGGCTATTTCTGTAGCATTGATATTGATAGGCTATGTTTAGCCATCATCTCTATGTGGCTTAAGCATGGGGTTGGTGACAAAAATCAGTGGTACAGCGCTCGCCTGATGTGCTGCACTCAAACAGTTAACTGGTGGATATACATCCGTTCTGGGAAACCCTGTGGCTCTCTATTCAGGATTCCTGAGCATGTATGGGCTTTGGTGTGGTAAGGGGTCCTGAGAGGATCTCCCAAGGGTCATCCAAGGGTCAACTGTGTGCATACGCCATCAGCAACCCTACAGATGGAAGGAAAGAATGGTAATGTCTCTGTAAATGGAAGAAATCTGAAGTCCTGTGGAATTCATTGGTGCAGAGTCCCCAGGAAGGGTACAAGCTCATTGTTGTCACCTCTGTTGGAAATAGTTGGGTGTTTAAAAAAGATTTATTTATTTTATTTTGTGTATATGGGTATTTTGTCTGCCTGTGTGTCTGCACATCATGGGCATGACTGGTGCCCTCAGAGGCCAGAACAGGGTATTGGGTCCCCTGGAACTTGAGTTGCAGACCATTATAAGCTGCTATGTAGATTCTGTGAATCAAATCTGCATCCTCTGGGAGAGCAACTGTGGCGGTCTCTCCAGCCTTCAGCTAGATTTTCGTTACTACATCATAAACAATACAATGTAGTTAAGGACCGTACCACAGCATCCAACACAAGAGTGAATTCTAGTTTATTGTTCTTAGTGATTCTTATTACTAAGAATAGCTATTAGTAATATTATTAGTAACAGAGTCATAGTGGGATCCTCTCTCCTCACACGTTGATGGGTTAACTACAGATTTGTTCTCAAGCTTCTCACCAGGATGGCCAACACACAGACATGTTTCCACATTGACACATTGTGCAGGAATATTTTCCTTATGGAAGACTTACCATGGGGCCCTTGGTGGAGAGCCTTTAGCCACAGTACCCCATAGCTTCATTCAGGTGCAGTTGAAATTTGATTGCTTATCACAGACTTTAGAGTTTTGTGCCTAAGTGAAAGCCCAGAGCTCTGTCATCACCATAGTTCTTCTTAAAACAAAAGGCCCGTTCGGTGGAGCCCTGCACCTCTTCTGCCATCACCCTCAGGAGACAGTTCCACAGATAGTTCTAGGTGGGGTGTGTGAAGGAATCAACAGACTGAGCACACTCACAAATAGAAACTGGGGAAGTAAGACTCAGATGTTCACATGGAAGGCAAGGAAGATGGTTCAGTTGGCAATGTGCTCACCATACAAGCATGAGAACCTGGGTTTGGTTCCCAGCACCCACCAAAAATGAGCCAGGTGAGGTGTCAAACTTGGAATCCCAACCCTGGACTCGGAAGCTCTCTGGTCAGCCAGCCTGGCTATTTGTGAAGCCCCAGGCTAGTGAGAGACCCTGTCTCAAAAGCACCAGGTAGATGGTGCCTGGAGAATGACACCCAAGGTTGACCTCTGACCTCCACCCACATGTTTGGACTCTGTGTTCTGTGGATCCTCCATCCCCCAATTCTGGTATAGCTCCCCCTGAGATGAGCAAACCTGTAGGAGCTTGGTGACCAGTTCCAAGCTAACCCATAACCAGATCTTTTTCTTGACTTTCCCGATAAAAATTCAGATTTCTAGTAACTTCACTGTATTTTTCAAAACTCTGCTGCTTAGAGACATTTTAAATATGTGCACATGAATATCAGTCATGTCTTCCCATGCACAGTGTGGATGGATTCTCATCCTTCCCACACTAGCTGGAGTGACCACACAATCTATTGTCCTCACTGGAATACTTCAGCAAGTCAAAGGGAGACAACTGGACACTTGCCAGGACATAGGCAGGAACCTGGCTATCCCAGGCCCACTGTGATGAGCGTGGCTCTGATATTAGCCAATCGTCTCAGTGGTCAGCCTGTAGCATGCCAAGAGCTGCTGTGGAGCCTATAGGCAACATGATGGAGCAGACAACTAAATGTTCTCAAGATGAACTTGTCCCGTTGAGACAGTGTAAGTTGAAGTTCGTGTGCAATGCCCTGAGGTGCCAATGCTAATGTGTGTGGGATATTTAGATGTTACAACCCTGGGGTTTCTAAACCCCCCAAAAAATAGAAGACAGCCTTCAGATGGCTCAGCAGTTAAAAGTGCATTCTGCCCTTGCAGAGGACCCAAGTTCATTTCCTAGCACCAGCCCCAGGGTACACAACATCCTCTTTTGGTTTGTGCCTGCATCTGCATTCATGTGCACAAACCCACACCCAGATGTACACATGTACACATACTTGAAAATAA
Source organism: Rhynchomys soricoides (assembly GCA_019843965.1). Taxonomy (NCBI): domain Eukaryota; kingdom Metazoa; phylum Chordata; class Mammalia; order Rodentia; family Muridae; genus Rhynchomys; species Rhynchomys soricoides. The sequence goes on along the minus strand of JADRCH010000100.1, from coordinate 646,248 downwards.
AAATAAATCTTAAAAAGTGAAATCTAGAGGCAAATTGCTTTTAATTTTCCAGTTCACTTCATATACTTCAGAACGTGTGAGTTCATTTAATGGATTCAAATTGCTAAGAATTTCTTTGAATAAACAGACAATGAGCAACGTTATCTGTGGGAATGTAACAGGGTCAGCATTTTTGTAACGGGGCTGTGAGGTTGAAATGACTGTAGGAAAGATGGTCTGTGTCTTGGTTAGTGCCTCTCTGACTCCTGACCCTGAGATTCCTAGGAATACAGAAGTTACCTTCATAAAATGAGCTATTGGGGCAAAAAGACCCAGGACATTTGAACTTGGGACAGGAGCCACCAAGGACTCAGAATCCTGGCCTACATATTTAGGACTTGGCTTTCTGGGTTTCTTTTTCTCCACTAAGGATGAATATCCTAAAGAGAAGGGATAGCAGAAACATCCAGCAAGCACACACAAGAGGAGAGAGCTGTGGGGACTGTAGAGCAGTTACCACGAACACAGTCTCTGGCTTTTGACAAACAATCTTTAATTTAGCCAGATGGAATTACAGATAACTGGAAAGGGAGAGAGGGTCATCATTTTCCCAAAAAAAAAGAGGAAAAGTTGGATTCTGGAAAATACAATGATGCATTTCATCTTAGTATCGGTTCTGAGAAAAGCTTTCAACCAGTCTTTGAAGAGCTAGGACGGAAATGTTTGGCAGGAAAGGTTGTCATTAACAGCCAGCCCATTCTTTGCATGGGTTTACCAGACTAGACCGACAGGGCTGGGGAGACCGTTCTTGACATCCCAGGGATGGTTCAGAGGACTAGGCTGGCTGAGGAGACTTTATCTTTCGTTAGACAAATCTAGGACTACATCTGGGAGGCTGCCCCCTAGTCTGCCCAGGGCTCTCCCTTGCCCTAGCTGCTCTGCTAACAGGCTTATGGAAGACAAGGATGAAGGAGACACTGGGGATTTCTCACTCTACTCACTCCTGTCACAGAGCTGTGGGTTAGATGCCAGATCTGAGAGTTGAAGAGATTTTGGTTGGCTAAAATGATGGATGGGAACCAATAAAATGACATGTGGAGGGAATAAAGATTAATCCCATCTTTAGAGAAAAATGGAATCAATTAGCTCAACACAGGATGGAGAAAATCTGACATCGGTCGTTTGAAAAAGACTGATAGGTTTATGATTGACCATGGGTTTATATCCACCCCTTGGCTATATCACCACCACCACCACCACCACCAATATCATCAATAGAGACAATGAGATCCTTAGATGCATTAATAAGGTCATAGTATCCTGGGTACTATGGAAAACCACCCTGCTAGAGAGACTCTCATGTGCTGGGGATGGGCCTCTCTGCAGGTAAGGAGTCCAGAAACTATGGACCATGCTGTGTGTCTAGGCAACCAAATGAAGACTGTTATCCCGAGGAAATGCATCCTCTCTTCCACATTTGAAAGTTTATTGTGTATGATGGGAAACTGTTTTTCACTGGAGGAGCCATTCATCCCTTCATTCATCAGTATTTACAGATGGTCTATTTCGTTTAACACTGTGTCATGGTGAACTTTAGAAGCATACACTCCAGGAGAGGACACTGACATCAGAGATACATAAGCAATTGCAAGGGATGGGCAGGGTATGTACATGGGATTCCCACCAAGGTGTTGCTGCTGGGGCAGCCTCATTACTGATGAAAAGGAAGACAGGCACTCAGGACTGGGAGAGCTTGCTGGTAAGGTCCAGAGTGCTCAAGCGTATGGCATGTCTGAAAACTATGATCAGGATTTGTAGCCAGCATGGTGTGGCAAGGTATCTTAGATGCTAACACTGGCCTCTGAGGCAGGGACACAAAGTCTGTGTCCCCATGTAATGGTGGGTGACAGGATGAAATGGCATGTGTTAACTCTCTTTGTCTCAGTCCTGGAGCGATGGCGCCAACAGGACAGATCATCACATGGGGTATATTGTGATATTTCTGCACACATAGAAGCATCAGGCGTAATGCAGAAAGAATAAACTAACCTAAAAGGATCTTTTTTTGGGGGGGGGGGAGGGCATCTAGGATTGAAAAATGAAATCTATTTAATCTGGGATTCTTCAGCTTTAGGCGGGGCTGAGTGTCCCAGTGTCAGGAATGCTGTAGAGCAGACAGTCACATTGTCAGGCAGGCAGGAAGCCACCATGTAATGTTCTTTATTGATGCTAAGAATCCCTCTTGTTTCTCAGTTTATAGAACATTTGTCACGCATGGGTATAATATATATTTACTTATATTGTACTGTGTGTATCATATGCCATTTGTGAGCCAGGATCTCACTAAGTGGCCCAGACTAGCTTCAAATTTGTGCTCATTCAGTCTTAGCCTCCCAAGTGCTGGAATTAAAGCTGTGGCCCACCATACGCCATTTCTATTTTATATTTAATAACGGAGTGAAAGTGGAGTCTGCAGACTAACCAGTCCTTGGCTTTGAGATTCTCTGATGACCGTGTGTTTGTTTGATAGGACTCCTTTGACAAAATGCCACACATCAGGTGGCTTTAACTCTATTGTCCGTGATTCTAGAGATTAGAAGGCTGCCTCCTCTGAGGGCTCTTGGAGGAGTTCCCACCACCTGTAGATGCTGTGTTCTGTCTTTATGTCCAAATATCTCCTATCTGTCCTCTACCTACCTACCTACCTATCTATCTATCTATCTATCTATCTATCTATCTATCGTGTGTGTGTGTGTGTGTGTGTACACACATGGGTGTGAACTTCTTGTGTGACTTCATGGAGACCAGAGGAGAGAACTGAGTATCCCTAGGCCTTGTTCCTTTAAGGTAAGATGTCTCTGTGAGCCTGGAGCTCACAGTTTTTTGTTTGTTTTATTTTTCCAGCATTTTCCACATTGGCAGCTGTTAGATCTCAGCCATCCTCTTGTCTCTGTCTCCTTCCCTGCTGGGGTTTCAGGTGTGCACGCCTGACTTTTTATTTGTTGCTGGGATCTGAAGTCCAGTCCTCAGGCTTGCTCAGCAAGCACCCCTAACTGCAATGCCACATCTCCAGCCCTCTAGATCACAGTCATCATTCCAAACTGTGACTGTGACCCCAGCAAGCAGCAGCTCCCTAAGTCTCACGCCTATCGGTTGCTTCCCCTCCGTCTCTGACGCTGACTACTCTAGGAAGGTCATACAAGTTAAACCCTACGGTATCCTTTGGGATTGGCTTAGTCACTCAGCATAATGTTCTCAAAGTTCAACCATATAGCAGCAGGTGTCAGAACTCTTTTCCTTTTAAAGCTGAAAGCTTAAATGTGAGTGGATACCTCACATTTTGTCTAGTCTGCCACCAATGCATACTTGGGTTAACCCTACTTTCTGGCTCTTGTACCTAACGCTAGCGTGCATGTGGATATACATAACGCTGCATGCATGTGGATGTATATAACACTGCATGCATGTGGATGTATA
>JADRCH010000100.1:534883-642782 GCA_019843965.1 Rhynchomys soricoides | reverse complement strand
TATAACACTGCATGCATGTGGATGTATATAACACTGCATGCATGTGGGTATACATAACACTGCATACATGTGGATATACATGACACTGGCATACATGTGGATATAAAAAAATCTCTGCTTTCAATTCTTTTAAATATATTCGCAAAAGTGAAACCTCTTCCTCCTCCTTCTTCTCCTCCTCCCTCCTCCCCCCCTACCCCTTCTCCTCCAACAGCATTGTGTTCTCTGTGCTTCATTCATTCCCAGCCCTAAGTGTGGTGCCTGGCACTGGGCAGATATTTTTTGGAGAATGTTGAACGAAACAATAGGTACGCACAGCCTCACATTTCTGGATGATTTTTTTTTTATTGTTTCTCTATGAATAAAGGCTACAAAACACCCATTTTCCTTTCTTTCTCTCTCTCTCTCTTTTTTCACACATTGCACAAATGCTGGTATTTATCCTACTGAGCACTGTGGTTACATTGTCCTACAGAATCTACCTCATTAATTACAATGACAACATTTTCTGGGCTCAGGTCACAAATTATCTCAAAGTGACATGGAATAATAGTCTGTTAAAATGTTTGGGCACAAAACAATCACACATTATCAATTAAGGCTTTAGAGGTTTTTCTTGGACATTTTAGAGCCTTTTAAAATGCTGTCTAGATTATACCTAATTGGCTTAAAATGTATATCTTCTAATTATTCTAAATTTTGCTCTCTCTCTCTTTTTTTTGACCCAAATTTTATGATTGTGGGAAAACCATGGCTGTTTAATCCCCAAGGTTAAGAGTGTAATCATGGTCTTTACTGCCTCAGGAGCGAGTGGCCTGGGTTCTGAATGAATTGTTATTTGTAATTTCACTCTTGTGGAAATAATATCCTGTAAGAAAATCTTTTGCTCTGGTTAGCAGTGAACTGGGTGTGCTCTGGTTAGGCCTGCACCTTTGTGGTGTGCTACTGAGGTCCAAGGACAGCCTTGGATCTCAGTTCCTGTTTTCACCTTCTTTGAGACTCTCTTTTCTTTTCTTTCTTCTTCTTCTTCTTCTTCTTCTTCTTCTTCTTCTTCTTCTTCTTCTCCCTCCTCCCTCCCTCCCTCCTTCCCTCTTATTGTTGTTTTGTTTGTTTGGTTCGATTTTTTTGAGATAAGGATTCTCTGTGTAGCCCTGGCTGTCCTAGAACTTGCTCTGTCAAGCAGCCTGGCCTTGAACTCAGAGATTCGCCAGCCTCTGCCTCCTGAGTGCTGATTTAAAGGCTGAGCCAGTTTCCTTTTGTTGTTCAGCCCTGAACATGCCAGGCTAACTGGCCCACCAACTCTCACATTTCCTCCACCCATGCCCCGTGTCTGTCTCCTATCTTTCTGTGGGAATGTCAGGACTGCCAGTGGGAACTACCACACCTAGTCTGATATGGCCCTGGGCATTTCAACTTTGGGCTTCACACTTGGGCAATGGGTGCTTTCTTCACTGAGCCATCTTCCCAGATGCACATCTCAGCTTTTTAGTCCAGCTATCCAGCATGTCCTCAAGTATTCCTGCAACGTAGCAAGGAGGGAGCATAAGGGTTGGGAGGGGAGCTGGGGCGATGAGAAGTCCAAGAGCTTAGAGTGAGTGCACACTGGTGTTAAATCTCCTTTCGGAAACTCCCTCCCTTACAGATGCAAGAGGACCCACAAATGCCAGTAGGGGACGGCGGGGACTCTTGACTGCACCCATCTGCCAACCGTCCTTGGTCTCATTTCCTTTCCGGCCCATGGACCGTGCACACTCACAATCTTTACCTGCAGCATCCAGGGATCCACCTCCCACCTACATTGTCTCCCCACGATACTGTAGGTCGCCTGGAGGCCTCTGCCACTACCATGCACATGGGGTTTCCTCTAGCCTGGTCCTCTGTAGATGCTTCTCTATAGAGAAGGGAAGACAGTGCCAACCTTCTGGAAGCTCTGTGCTGGCAGCTTCCTGAGGCCATTTCCTCTTGTGAGCTGCTGGTTTCCTGGCTGTTCTTTTCTGTTTCCCCTCTCTGCCTCACTACCTCTCTGACACCGACACCTTGCCAACTTTCTAGTTTCTTCTTCAGAAGGTTCACATGTGATCACGTTGCCAGGGTCTCCCAGTTCTGTCACAACAAGTGCCACAGAGTCTTAATGGAAGATTGCTGCCCTGACTTGACCTTCCTCGTACTCCTGGGCCTGCCCTACTGTAATTTCCCTGCAACCCATCCTTCATCCGTCCTCTGATCACCTGGGCTCTTGGTGCCTCATCTCTAGAGCACTGAAGTTGCACTGGGTTGTTTGACAAATCCTGACTCTGGCTGTCCAGGTCACACCCAACCACAGCCCTCTAACCCACCCATCCACCGATGCCTGAAGACTTCCTTTTGTTCTTCAATCTCCAGAGTCTGTCTTGTTCTTCCCCTCCAGGCTTCTTGTCTGGACCCTTTCCCTCAGCCCAATCTCATTCCCCACCTGTCTGCAACATGAGTGCCTCATTCACGTCAGGCCAAAGCTCCTAGCCTGACAGCAGGCTCTCTCCTTTTTCTTGCACCGTTGCCAGCCTGGCTCTCCTTCACCCACCTGGTACAGTTGAATCAGCAGCATCTGGAGCCTTCTGTCTCCAATCACCACATATTTTCCACTAAATAACTTTGTTTTCTAAGAGTGATCTCTTTAGCTTGGATCTCTCCTTTCTGCCTACGTCTCTGAGGACCAGAGTGACAGATCCCATCCCTAGGCTTGTCCTCTAATGAAATGTGAGAAACTTCAGAGCCCCAGAAAGGTCTGGAAGTTTCTCTGATAACTTTCTATTCCATTATTACTGTATTCAAGGTCTGGAAGTTAATACCCAAAACTTGAGAAATTTACCTCTAGCGGACGGAGCCCACCCTTGGCTCAAGCCTTCCTTTCTCTCCAGCTTTCTCCCTTGTCACTTAGCAGCATCTTTATCTCTAGCCATGGGTAGTAAGGTTCAGATCGATAACCTAGCTGGAGCTTGTATATATAGGCTGGATGTGTTACTGACTCTTGGCTTTGTTTCTTGCCATTTTCTTAAGTTGACATTTTCTTCCTGATGGTGAGCCCAGATCTGTGGGTCTGAAACAATTTAGTGTAAAGTGACAGCATCATATGAGCTGGTCACAGAGGAAGGAGGATGGGGTAACCGCTTTCTGCATCCTTAGTACCCACCCACACCCACCCCACCCACCCCCCACCCCTCCACCCCGCCTTCTGGGTACAAGGGTTCTCCAGGGAGTTACAAGTCCTGAGCTGGAGAACTGGCAGACCAGGGGATGCGCCTTACTAGTAGTGGCCCGGTGGGAGGCGCTATGCGCCACTGTGGTCCAAGTTTAGTTCAGCAGTTGTCCGGGGTGCTGGGGGCCAGCTCGTGGGGGACAAAGGGTGGGCAAGAGGGTCCCCAGGGTCCGGGGACCGGCTGTAAGCGTCCCTTGCCTTCTTGCCCTTTATTCCCCCCACCCCCACCCCGGAACATTCTGGCTGTAGATCATGGGAGCAAGGATCAGGGAGGGGACCAGGGCGGGGACCCAGGCTCGCCCAGCTCTGTGCCCCGCCCGCCACGTCTCCTCCCGGCCATGCCACGGAGGCCGCCCCCTCGCGGGCAGCGCGGGCGCTGGGTGCTCGTTCTTGGCGGCGGCAGCGGCGGCGGCTGCGGCGGCGGCGGGCCCGGGTTGCCATGGTGACCGGCGGCAGCCACAGTAGGGCCGGCCCCAGCGCCAGCGCCGCGGCAGCTCGGCAGGGCGCAGTGTGTGGGTGAGCGCGGCCGGAGCGGGCGCGGCCCGGCCTCAGCATGGAGGACGGCTTCTCCAGCTATAGCAGCCTGTACGACACGTCCTCGCTGCTGCAGTTCTGCAACGGTGAGCGTGGGCGGGCGGACGGGGACACAGGGACCGAGAGGCGAGGTCCAGGCCGGGCCGAGGGCGAGGCCGCGCCAAGTCGCTCCGGTTCCCGCCGGCGCATTGTGCTGGGGCCGCGGGGCCGCGCTTCTCCCCGGCTGCGGGCTCCCGGGCTCCCCGATGCCCATCCCCGGCTCCCGGCGAGGGCGGATCTGTGGTTCCCAGAGCCGCAGCGGATGCAGCGGCGGAAAGCGCGCGCGGGAGCCAGGGAGCCCCGGAGCCGGGAGGCCCGGGCAACCCCGGTGATCCGGGGACGTGTTGCTCTTTCGCTTCCAAACTCACATCTGTTTGGACAGTGCTGGATGCAGAACTCAGCGAACAAATCACTGCCGGAACAAAACCCTTTCAGGATGCACGCAGGGCTGGCTGCAGATGGACCTCCAGAATCCTTTTGGGGTCACTTGGATGGAATCATGACGGTTTAATGTGCTCCAGAGCCGGGGTGGACCTGGCTTAAAAGTGTTAGACCTTATTTATTTTGTTTACAGCATCATAGATTTTTTTCCCCCTGTGTGTGAGTATGTGTGTGGCAGGTTTTACAGGGAGGAGACATCCATCGCTACCAATATGGCATCTTAAAAATATATAGACTCATACGTGCTGTAAAGATTTTATAGTCTCTCTTAGCAGGGTTGGAAAAGATTTTTCACCGCGCCCTGCATATTTTATCAGAACACGATGTGCGATAATTCATGCACGAAAGTTTACCATACTTTTTTTTTTTTTTTTTTGCCTGTTGGGAGTTATTGCTTTATCAGAAGTTTGTTAAAGGGTGAAATGTGGATTTTACAGAATTTGCTCAAGCGCAGTCAGGATAAATTTCAATTCCAGACCCTTGACCAACTGGAGAAAATGTACATTGCAGTTGTAATTGTCATCTGGGGAAACATTTCTTATTTAGTACCACCTGTTTGCAAACGAGAGCTATCTCCGACCACGAGAGGAACGAATACACTTTTTTTCTTTGTCTGGTGGAATTTGCTTTTTCTTTTAATGACTGCATATACTTAGGTTTTTCAGCTTATGGTTTTCATGTGAGACAGATTGACTGTATTTGGTATTCCACTGGCCACTGGGGTACTTTATAGCATAGACTCATGGGAATGTTTTTGCTCCTGGGAAGGTTGAATAGATTCTTCAATTAGCACTTTGAATCGTTTCCTTAATTGGCTGGTAATCAATCACATCTAAACAGCTACTTTTGCTGTCCAAGGTAGGTACAACCTTTAGCATGGTTCTGGTGGATTCTCATTGTGTTGGTTGTGAGAGGCATGAAGCTCAAAAAAGGAATGATAACCAAGCACAGAGCCTTTACATACCCTATATGTGGGCATATTATTGACAGTTTGACTCTGAGTATGAAAATAGGCACAGGGATTTTATTGGGGCAGCTCTTCAGGGTGGGGCACCCAGGTTCTTTGGTAGCTCAGTCATGAAGTTGTTTTATTTATGAGTGCTTTGGTCTCTTGCCTTCTATCAACTGCCAACTTAGAGATACTGGTATGATATTTGTCTGGTAATAAAGATTCAGGAAGGAAGCTGAAAACCAGCTCTTACGTGCTGGAGAGGGGACAGATTGAAGAAAAATGGCTCTAAAATAGAACAAGAATGGTACTTTAAAACCTCACAAACAACTGTTGAATTTGCTTCCCTTGAAGAGTTAGCTCTGTGGTATTTATTTTTTTGGAGTTACCTTAATGATGAAAGTTTAAAATCAAAGAGTCTTTGGGGGATAGAAATGGCTATTATCCGGGCATGTCTTAGGCAACAGATGCGCTGCTGTGAAATCAGTCAGTAGGTTTTCATGAAGTGAAAATATAAATGAATACCATTCAGTTCATTACGACGATGCAATTCGGTTGAAGCAGCGGGTCACAGAGATGCCATCTCAAAAATAATTAAATGAAACATTGAGTATTTCATTAGTGGGAATTAGTGGAAGAGGGTCCTTGCCTTTTAAAGTAGAGATTTACACCACAATGGCCAGGTCCCAGCAGGATAATATGTGAACTCACACATTTTCACATATGCAGCTTGCCTCATGCTTTACAAAGTGACTCAAAAGTCTTAGCTGTATTGTAGCATCCTCAGAAGAGGCAACACACACTTACCGACTGGATGGCCACAAGACAAAGTACAGGTGGGAGACACATCGGTGAGAGACGCTTCCCTTGGCAATGAGATTTCTAATTTTGCTTCTCAACTATTTCCTGTTGTCCCCAGTACTTGGTCTCTACTGGTTGCCAACTAGGAAGTTCAGAAGCCTCTAGGGTCCTGTAAAAGCTGTCCATGCACATCATTTAGGAGTCTGCTCACTCATTTAAGTTGAAATTGTGTACATTTTTTTTCTTCTAAATATTTAGAATTTGTAAAGTGAGCTGGAAATCTCAAACACATGTGTGTGTGTACATGTGTGCATGTCTATGTATATGGGTACATTGCATGTATGTGTGTGTATGGGAGAGTGATGTGTGTATGCACACATGGGTGCAGGTGTGTGTGTGGTATGTGTATGCATATATGCAGGTATGTGTATGCATATGGTGCAGGTGCATGTGTATGTGTGTGTGCATAGGGCAGTGATGTCTGTACGCGTGTATGCACAAATGGAGACAAATGCATGCACCTGTGCATATGCATGCGTGGGAAGGGCAGAGGTTGGCATCTGGTGTCTATCACTCTCTGCATCACTTTTGAGACAGGGTCTTTCTTACTGAATCTGGAGCTGGCTGTTTTGGTTAGAATAGCTGGCTAGCAATCTCCTGTCCCCCAGCTCTGGGGTACAGGTGTGTGTCATTGCACCTGACTTTTATAGTGGGTGCTGGCGATTCAAACTCAAGTTCTCATGCTTGCATGGTTTACCCACTGAGCCACCTCCTTAGGCCCCCCCCCCCCCGCTTCTTAATGTTGTAACGAAAACAGTGTTCTGAAAAGTGGGCTGTAGCAATCCTCTCAAAGGAGTTTTTATTTTTAATTTTTATCACGTTTATTTATGTAGTGTGTGTATGTGTGTACACACGCACGGGTGCTCAGGCCAGAGTACAACTTGAGAGAGTAGGTTCTCTCTTTCCACCATGTGGACACCAGGGATGAAACTCAGGTCCTCAGTCTTGGGGACAAGCACTTATACCCAGTGAGCCACCTCACCAATCCTTATTTTATTTTTGTTAATTCATTTTTATAATTCTGGGGAACAGATATTTTCACCACACCAAGAAGTAGCCATGGTAACTGTCATCAATTGGTACCTTAGCTCCTGACAACCATTCATTCTCTATGGATTCTAGATATTAAAAAAATATGTTTTTATAAAAGATGCTTTTTAATTTTGCATACGTGTATTTCTGTGGAGGGTTATGTGACATGAATTCAGGTGCCCGTGGAAGTCAGAGGTGTCAGATCCCTTGCACCTGGATTTTTGTATGTGTTTCTGAACTGTTGGACCTGAATGCTGGGGATCAAACTTAGGCCCTCTGAGAGCACAAGCTCTTAACCACTAAGCCATCCCTGCAGCCCCCAGAAGATATTTTTAATCGTCATATATTAAGTATGCCCAATAATGGGCTTCATTAAGATGTTTATTCTCTGTTATGGATAAACCAACATGCTCACTTCTGTGTGGACATCCGTCCTTATTTTTTCTCGGGCAGATAATTAGGAAGGGAATTTCTGGGTTATACGTTAACACTGGGTTTAATATTTTAATGAGCCTATTTGATTTTCTGAGATATAAATATCAAGCTCTTTGTCTTACTTTTGCTGATAAAACAGTAAGATCCAAGAGAGACTGGAATGGGAAGGAAATAGAATGTCCCTGCTCTGTACCTGTGGGTCCATAGATACTTCTGTCTGTCGCTCACCAGGCGTCAGTGGACAGATATTTTGCTCAGCAGGCAATCTCATGGCCTTGGTTTTTTCCTTAGGCCCTTGAGCTGATTCTCCAAAGTCATGTTGGCCCAGAAGCCCACAGGTGAATCAGACAGATGTGGCTGTTCTAACTGAAATAGAGAACCCTCCTGTCCTGCCTCTGTCCCTACCCCTGGTGCCCTGGACTGCGACACTGGATGCCACTCACTACTCCTCATACTCTTCTTGGTATAGTTCAGACCATCAGGTCTTGTATGGAGCCAAAAGTTGGCCCCCATTTTGTTCTCTGGGTCTGTAACAATCAAATTTAATCTCCTACATGTGTCAGTGGGTCAGCCTGTGTTTGAAGCCCATGCGTCTCCTTCTAGACTCTTCTTTCGATTAAACATTAACATAAACAATTTGCAGGGCATGGTGGTGCATGCTTTTAATCCCAGTACTCATGGGAGGCAGAGGTGGAGGCAGGTGGAACTCTGCGAGTTCAAGGCCAGTCTAGTCCACATAGTGAGTTCTAGGGCAACATAGAGATCGTTTTTGGGTTGGGGGGCAGGGTAGGAAGGAAGGTAGATTGCTCATTCTGCATCATTCTAAACCCTTAATCTTGGTTCATGCCACCTACACCTGCTTCCTTTTTTTTTTTGCATTGCTTTTTAACTTGTTACAGGTGGATGCAAATCTAGACATAGCGTTTCTGGTTTTTTGTTGTGTATTTGTGTTTGGAGAACAGTGTCTCCTGGTGTAGTCCAGGCTGAATAGAACACTGAACCTCCTATCCCCTCATCCTGAGTGGTGGGGCCACAGGGACCAGCCTGTGCCATTGTGGCTAGCCCTGGCATGTTTATTTTTTAATTTCATTCTTATTATTTGTGTGGGGTCATTGGGGGTACCATGATGCCCATATAGAAGTCAGAGGCTTTCTTTTGGGGAGTCAGTTCTCTCCTTCTGCCATGTGGGACCTGGGAGTGGAGACTGGGTCATCAGGCTTGGCAGCAGGTGCTGAGCCATCTTGCCAGCTCCCTGGCATGGTTTTTAAGTGGAGCCAGACACATCACCCTACCAATCCAGTCTGAGGTGATAGTGACTCCTCTGGTCATATTTTATCATTGCCTAAGTTTACCTAAAAGTCTTGCATTTTATGTGATTATGGCCAAGTTCTTGCCCTTAATTTTCTTACTGTTAGTAACTTTTTTTGTTTTGGGGAATTTCCTTCTGTAGGCAGTGCTCTGTCATAGGACAATCCAGTATAACCTGGGCTGTGCTCTGAGTGACGCCAGCACTCACTGGCAGTTAGCCTGGAGGCAGCGCGAAGGTTTAAAGGGTATGCCCCTGGCTAATAGCCTTCTCTTTCCTTATTCCCTTTGAAGGAGGCGTTGAGAAAAACCTTATCAGGTTCCCTCTGGACTCTGTGTAGACAGAGTAGTATGTCCCCTGCCTCCCCGAGGTGGCCAGTGCCTTCTTTGCTTGCTAATGACCAGGGCCAGTCAGCCTTACTTGAGCTGCCTTCTTGAATTCCACTATCATTGTAGGATGGTCTTTCCAGCTACTGGGAATAATTTTTCTCTCACTTTAAAATGGAAATTTACTTTTGTTTTTCTTTGTTTGTTTTAAGGTCCCACTATTTAGCTCTTGCTGTTCTGGAACTCACTGTGTAGACCAGGATGGCCTTGAACTCAGAGATCTGCCTGCCTCTGCCTCCTGAGTGGTGGCATTAAAGTCATGAACCACTGCATCCAACTACAAATTTGTTAATTTCCATTTATTTCTCCTGTAAGAATTAACAGTGATTTAATAGTAATATTTAAAATTTTTAAATTACTCTTCTATTTACGTGTGTGTGTGTGTGTGTCTGCCTAGGCATGTGGATAGAGACTAGAGGACAACTTGGCAGGAGCTGATTCTCTCCTTCCACTGTGTGGGTTCAGGGAATTGAACTTAGGTCATCAGGCTTAATGGCAATCACCTTTACCAACTGAGCCATCTTGGCAGCCCCTCACTAACCATCTTAGTCACTCCTGATGTCTATAATACCGGTGGCTGTCTCTTAACTATGACTTATGGTCGGTTTTTCAAATTGACCAATACTTAAAAGTTTTAGCTGGATCTAGGAACCCCCGAGGGAACCACCTGGACACTGAGGCATCTCCAAGCCCGTGTCGAACTGTCACACAATCATGCAACGACAGAGCTCTGACTTAGAAGAGTTGGGTAGGGTCTGTGGTGGCTTGCATGGGAACGAGGGAGTGCGTGCCCTACCTGTGGGAGGGAGTGCGTGCCCTACCTGTGGGAGGGTGCCTAATTGCTGCACAGGCCCCCCCCCCAGCGAGGAACCTGCTTTATAAGTAAGCCACAAGCACAATTATGACATTATAAACAAGCCAAGTGTTGGGTGGGGGGAAAATCCCCTAGATTGTGTTTTTTGTTGTTGTTGTTGTTTTGTTTTGTTTTTTGTTTTTCTGAGACAAGGTTTCTCTGTGTAGCCCTGGCTGTCCTGGAACTCACTCTGTAGACCAGGCTGGCCTCGAACTCAGAAATCCACCTGCCTCGGCCTCCTGAGTGCTGGGATTAAAGGCGTGCGCCACCACTGCCCGGTGATCTTTTCAAATGAGCACAGTTGGGGCCTACATTCTTGTGGAATGGACAGAGGGGCTGAGGCTGGAGGCTGGAGGAGTAGGTAGGGAAGGCCCTTCAACCCAAACAGGGAAGGACTGAGCTGGCAACAAAGGCTTTCCCTGTCTAGGGGGACCACGGAGTGTGTGTGTGTGTGTGTGTGTGTGTGTGTGTGTGTGTGTGACACCTACAGCGGGCTGAGGGTAATATAGAGTTGGGGAGATGGCTCAGTGGTTAAAGTGGTGGCCACCCAAACAAGAGGACATGAATTTGGATCCTCAGGACCCATATACAAAGCCAGGGACAGAAGTATGCATCCGTAATCCCAGCACTGGGGAGCAGAGACAGGAGGGTCCTTGCTAACCACCAGTCTAAGTGAGATCCAGGTTCAGTGAGAGGCTTGTCTCAAAAAGAAAGTAGAGAGCAACTGAGGAAGACACTGCATCTCTGCTCCCACCTCACTCATGCACAGACACAGACACATGTATAATACACACACACAGACATGTGCACACATAACTCACACATGCACAGACATGGACACGTACACACATAAAACACACAACCGCCGGGCGGTGGTGGTGCATGCCTTTAATCCCAGCACTTGGGAGGCAGAGGCAGAGGCAGGTGGATTTCTGAGTTCGAGGCCAGCCTGGTGTACAGAGTGAGTTCCAGGACAGCCAGGGCTACACAGAGAAACCCTGTCTCGAAAAACAAAAAACAAAACAACAACAACAAAAAACCCACACAACTATGTGCAACACCCACACACATACGTGTGCACAGGCAAGGACTTGTACATGCATAACACACACACACACACACACACACACACACACTCCGTGGTCCCCCTAGACAGGGAAAGCCTTTGTTGCCAGCTCAGTCCTTCCCTGTTTGGGTTGAAGGGCCTTCCCTACCTACTCCTCCAGCCTCCAGCCTCAGCCCCTCTGTCCATTCCAGAAGAATGTAGACCCCAACTGTGCTCATTGTCACACTGTTCTCAGGCTCCAGTGACCCGCTGGGCCCTCCTGCCCTGCCCTTTAGGAAGCCCTACTGTGCTCATCGGGAGTAAAAATGTCAACACTGTTTTCAGTTACTTAGTGACCACAAAACAGCTTGTGCTAAGCCGGCTAAGGAAAGGCTGAGGAACTATGGGACAGTGCGGCAGGTGTTAGGCTGTCAGGATGCTCTCCTAAGGAAAACTTAGCTGATCTTCCCAGCCCACTCACTGCCCGCCAGTGGGCCAAAGGCAGGAGGGACACTCCAGACTTAGGAAACCTTCTGGAAGCTCAGAGTGGCTTGTCATGATGCAGGAGAATGGAGTGAGGCTGAGTCGGGGGAATGACCCGAACAGACTTTCAGCTGATCTTTTTCTTTCTTCTTTTAAATAGAGATTTCTCTATGTTGCTCATACAGGCCTTGAACTTCAACCCCATTGTGATCCTCCCGGGCTTATAGATGGCAGTCTCCTCATCTGGCTAGATGTTTAGCTCTGAAAGGTCACTGTCAGATTGGTGGAGAGGGTAGTCTGGAAGAGTAAACAAAAGTGGGTGTGGCAGCCTCAGGCTGAAATCCAAGAAGAGGCTGTGGCAATTTATGCAGGATGGGCAGAGTTCAGGAGAGACAGTGGGTGACATTATCTGCACTTGGAGAGGGAGACAGGACATCACCTGGGCTATGTCTCTGTCTCCTCTAAGGCTGAGACAGGAGACAGGAGACCGGAGGACGAGCAGATAACAGTGTTGGTCTGTGAGGGACTTGGATATGAAGCTGAGGTGCTGAGCAGACCAGGCCACCAAAGGGTCTGGAGCCTCAAGATGCCTGGATTGGAGCTGACACTTTGCCAGCCATCAGCACAAACAGTAATTACATCAGCACCTAGAGAGCATGAGACACTGGAGTGACAGAACCCTGCAGCCTCCCCCTCTGTCTCTTTGGCATCCAAGATTCTCCAGGATGTGCACGTAGGGCTCCTGGATTCTTAGGGCCCCTCCACCTACCGTGCCCTGGCTCCCTAGTGGGTAAGGTGCCCTGCTTGACTTATGCCCTTCCCAGGGTCTTCTGAGCATTTTTGCCTTTTGCCAGTGCCTGGCACAGAATGGGTTTCCTGGAGAATGTTCACTGGTTCTATTCAGAGCCATTGTGTCTCACAGTGCCTCCCTGAAGACATGGGGGCATAGACACATTTAGTAATCACCCCTCCCTGGAGAGCTGGTGGGCCTGACCGAGTCGACGTCTCCGGCGCCTCATACAGAGGAGTACTAGCTGGACACTCGCTTGTAAGAAAGCAGAAGCATTTGCCGAAAGCATATGGTGGTTAACAGTCTTAGCACGTTATTTTCTGCCAGAGTAACTGACATAATGAAGTAGATCTTTGGCAAAGTCAGAATTTTTAGCAGTAAAAAGGATTTGACTTAAATACCACTCCACGAAGAAATTACATAACAAGAATTTTACACTCTTAGGGTAATTATGCTTCTGCTGGGAAGTGATTGGATGGAGTTGGGTTCTCTCAGTTACAGCATTTACAAAGGCGTTTTAGCCCCTGTTGGAGGCATCACTGTTGGAAAGCCTCAGCAATAGCATTAAGTGATGATCATCAACTCTGTGGAGTGGTTTGTAAAGCACACCACACCCGTGCCGAAACGTGGCAGCCACTCCCCAAGGAGGCGAAGATCTAATAGGGACTTGGCCACCGAGGTTGGCAGGGCTTCAGAGGGTCAGTGCCGTGGGGAGGAGCAGAGTGGGCGTACACTTACTGCACACTCATGGCTCCTAAACACCACAATCTGCTTACTGGGCTTCTTTCCTGTTGTGAGCACACTCTATCTAGTTGACATCGGTTAGTGGAACAAAAATGTGTTCAGACTTCGTTTCATGCTTAATTTTATCTAAAACCGTACAGTGACTGTTTCCCAAGTGGAGGTTGGCATTTTGAAGATAGGAATAATGTCCTCTTTATTCCCAGCAGATTGTGTGCACTCGTGTGTGTGTGTGTGTGTGTGTGTGTGGTGTGCTGTGTGTGTGAGCGTGTGTGTGTTTGTGTGTGTATGCATGTATATGATGTGTGTGTGGGCATATATGTGTTTGCGTGTATGTGTGTGTACATGTGTGTGTGTGTATGAGTTGTGTTTGTGTGTGTATATGGTGTGTGTGTGTGTGTGTGTGTAGGTTCAGCAGGGCAGGAGAGAGCAGTCCCCCTGTTCTGGAGTAAGCCCCAAGCATCAGGCATCAGGAGTTGGCTTGTGCACTTTGCATGTATTTTCTTGTTTGATTCTGACAACAGGGCTCTGGAGTGGCTACTCTGTGTCCGTTTTGTTGATGAGGAAGCAGGCCAAGGTTTTAAGGAATTGGTTCCAGGTAAAGTTCAGAGCTGGGGTTTGAGCCCAGGCATTCTGGCTCCAGTGTCTAGGCTATACTGAACACTAAGTTGTGTCTGATGAAGATGGGTTAGGGGACAGAATGGCTGTAGACAGGAAGGAGGTGAGGAGGCAGCTTGAGTCGGGCCCTGGCCTGTGGGATAGTTGACAGTCACATTACTCAGCCAGCTCTGCTTGCCTGTCACCTGGTGAGCTGCCGAAGGTCTTGGTACAAGTGTCATTATTGCTGCAGCCTGGATATGGATATTGTTGGGCACGCCCGTTCCCAAGGCTTCTTGTGCTGAAATTCAATATCCATTGAGAAGCGTTCAGAGGGCAGGAAGATGATCCAGCAGTGTGGTTAGAGGTAGGGACTTTGAATTAGCCGAGGGTGTTAGTTGGAGTCCTGTAATTGAATCCTAAGAAGAATGCCAGAAGGGAGGGACACACACCACACTTACACATGTGCATACACACCACATATCACACACTTCCATACATGAATACACACACACACACACACACACACACTACATACCATACACACATACACACACACACAGCACACACATACCACATACCACACACACACACACACACACACACATACACACATATACCACATACCATACATACGCACACACACATACCACATACCACACACACACACACACACACACTACATACCACACACACACACACATATACCACATACTATACATACGCACACACACATACCACATACCACACACACACAGCACACACATACCACATACCACACACACACACACACACACATATACCACATACCATACATACGCACACACACTTACATACATGCATACACATGTCCTACATACCAGCCCTTGTATCATCCCATGATGCTCTAGGTTGCCTTGGGACTCCACCAACCAGAGGCCATCACTGTGCGGAGCCCCTCAATCTTGGACCTCCAGACTGAATCAAAACACCCTCTTTTCTTGATAACTTAGTTAATTTCTGGAGGTATTTATGGTGATATGTCTTGGTAAAGACAACTGACATCACATATTTTTCTTATTGTTGTTTGTTTTTAAATTAGGCTTCATCTGCACTTTTAGAAATAGAAACCTTACTTATCTCTGAATTCTTAAATGTCTTACAGCTTGAACCTTAGGAAGCGCCCAGGCTCAGCATCTTACTTAGCATCACTGCTCAGTGGGGTTTCCTCCCAGAAACCCTTGCACCCATCCACTTGTACTTCCAGAAGTTTCTGAACATGGCCGGCTGTCTTACACGAACTCTTTCTTACTATAACCCTGTCCCAATGCTTCAGAACCCACTGCACACCATGGAGACCGGATGTACGTCAGCACAGCTGACTTGGTGCCCACCCTAACCGGGAGCAACCGGAGCCAGACCAGGAACTCCCGGAGAACCAACAGCTCATTGGCTCAGTCACTGTGTGACCAGGATCTGCTGGCTGAGCCAGAGTGAATCCTTTCAGAGTGGAAATATTAAGCGGGAGCTTTAGTCTTCTGAGAAAGCTTTAAAATCCTGGGCTTTGTAGCTCTCTGCCAGAACAAGCACTTGCCATGTGTGAGGGTCTGGCATCCACACCCTGTCCCAAAGAACAAAAGGGAAGGGACAGACCATGGTTCAGGGTGCATGTCTGGTGTGTGGGATGCCCTTGATTTAATCCCCAGTGCTGCCAAGGAAGGAGAGCACCATGATCGGGATGTCTTTGGTCAGACACCGCTGTCGCCTCTGTAGCTGTGTACAGAGGCTGTCTGTTACCACTTATTCTATTAACCTTCTGTCTTTTCTCAGCCTAGACATGGCAAGACGCAGGTGTGGTAGAATGCTCTGTCCTAACAATGTTTGAGTATCTGGACAAGAGCTCTTTCAGGACCCGTCTGTCCATGGAGCTCTGCTTATCGTCCCAAGCTAAAACTCCATCTCTACTTAATGAGGCCCCACTATCTTTCCCTCCCCCTCCACACCCCATGGTGGTCATTCTATCTGGTCTCTGTGACTTTAAACACTTAGGAACCTCAGGTCAGCATAATCATGCACTACTGTCTTTCTGTAAACGGTTTATTCCCTCCAGGATCCCTTTAAGAAACAATGGTCTCCTGAAATCATGGGATTCCAAACCTAACGTTTAACTAATGATTCAAAGTCTGGTGTGGAGTGGGATAAACACCCATGTGTTCCAGCTGTCACATGCCACAACCACGTGTACTAGACCACACGCACTAGCTCACACACACTTTAGGACCCTTTGCCCAGCCTATGCAAGGCAGCAGTTTCACCTCTGGATTCTGAGTAGTAGGGTCAGACTGTGTTCATACTCAAGGACAGCACAGGACATTGGGGTGCTGGCTCTGACACCAGCCTGTCATGTCCAGCCATCTAGGAACCAAGTCTTCTTGGTTAAGCAGAGGAGAGACAGGCATCTGAGCTGGGCTGGGAGTTGGGGGTGTGGAGGACAGAGATTTTAGCAGTTTAGAGAGCTGACTAGGGGCGCATGTTTGCTAAAGAAGTCTCAAAACATCTGCTTTCTGATCCAGTAGCATGCATTCTCTCTGCACTAGCTCAGATACTAAGAAAGGAAACAGCAGATGGAGGGCCCGGGACGAGGGAGGATCTGGCTGCAATCTTGGAATATCTCTGAGTTTTTCTCTTTCTTTTTTTTTTTTCTCCTTTAAGATTGCCTTTGCACGTTTGGCACAATTTTCTGACACGAACGCCTGATTGGGGCTTCCAATTTCCAGGGCCATTTAAAGAGATAAGCAAGCAAAAGCAAAAGGAATAATCCTTGGAAATTAGCACAAAAGTTGACATGTGTTCTGTCTAGAACGTTCGCTGTGACTGATTACTGATGGCTTTTCCAACGGCTGGAGCACAGCCAGTGGAGATAGATGGGACTAAGCCTGTCTAGGCTTTGTCTGATGCTGTTGAGATGGAGAACCGGATTCTTTTTTCTTGCCTAGAATAAGGCCAGGTAGTTCTAGGGCTTACATGGGGAGACTCTGTAAGTCCAGGTATGAAGAGCTGAATCTCAATAAAGACACTGTTACAAAGGCTGAGGGAGGTATATGTGCAGCCAGAGGGTTAAAAACAGTGCCCACACCTGGTGCAGAAGGACCAATCCAGGTCTGATTCAGATAGGGCTGTAGAGATGGAGCCATGACAAGCCGAGCCACGTGATCTCCCCTGGGGAAGCTGGAAAGTTGGTTTCTTGGTTTCATTTTCCTTCTTTTCCCACCTGTTGGGTGTACCAATGTAGCCCATGTAGTCAGCCTTCCTGGGCCGAGGGTAGGGAAGAGGGTGTGAGATTAGGACTGTGTGTGGCATTGAGCCTCGTCTTCTAGAACAAGAATGCTTACCTTCAACCACTGCGGCCTTTATCTTGTCCTGACTACTGCAACTAGCTGGCTCCCGAATGTGGTCAACTGGCTTGACTTGTCCATGTTCCCAATACCCTAGTAGCTATCTCATGAATGTTGGTTTCGTGCCTTACCATATCTCCCTGAGTTGTGTGTGCAGACAAGGGATCGTACATATCCCTTGTCGATTTCCCGTTCTCAAATGTGTGCCTATTCCTCAGAGCTCAGCTTCAACCTTCCTCCTGGGCCAAACCTTCCCTCATCTCACAGGTTTCTGTGAAGCAGATGCCTTGGCCTCCCAGTTGGTATTCACACACCCCTGTAACAGCACTGGCTCCACTCTGTATGTGGTTATCGGGGAGTGCCTGTGGTTTGCACTGAGTCTCCTCGAGACACAAAGTGACTGTCCCCATTGCTCTGTGTGATCCTTTGCCTGTTGATACTTGTTGACTGAAAAGCAATATTAAAATTATCCAAAAGGCTAGGCTGTCTTTCTATTGTGAGAGGCAGAGGGAACACTAAATCCTGAACGGACGTCTTTGCTGTGTTTGGGAGTAACCCTCCTGATTATTGTGCAGTGGACTTGGTATGTACAGCCTATGCTCACAGATCATGCATATGCGAACACATACCTGACATGAAATGCTATATATAATTTCAGTTATCTGTTTTTGCTCAACATGACCTCTGGGTGCAGGCTAAGCCATGTGTTCAGCACACAGACAGTAATCTGTTCCATTTTTGGAGGGATTTAGTGGGAGATGATACAGCGTATACAGAACTCTGTGCTTCGCCCAGGGGAGGGCTTGAGGAGCTTTCTGAATAAGGATGACCTGTTTACTTTCAACTGGTTTGCTAAGCTACAAAGCCATGTAACTGTAGTGTACTCTTGAACTCTTGGGTTCAAGCACCTGTCCCGCCTCAGCCTCTCAAGTGACGGGCTAAAAGGACCTCAGATCTCCTCTAGCAGTTTTTAGAGCCAAGCTCTCAGGAGAGCAAACACTATTTTGTCACATTTCTCTTACAGATGAACTTGTTGAACTCTTACAGATGAGGCTAAGCTGTTAAGTCAGTGACTGACCACAAGTCCAGATCTACGGATGAAAACCCAGGGCCCTTTAACCTTCCCAAGCTGCCCTGGTCTTTGTGTTATCCCTACGCTCTGCTTATTGACATTTATGTATTGGGGGGGGGACTAAATAAACCCCATGAGCCTAGTGGGTTCTGTAATCTCAGCTCTCGGGAGGCTGGAGCAGGAGGATCAGGAGTTTCAAGTCAGTGTGAGTACACAGCCAGGAACTGTCAGACAGAGAGGGCGGGAAGGAAAAGAGAAAAGACAATACAGAAAATTGCATCTTTTATTCTGACAATTTTGTGGGGACTTCTCCCTCTTAGACCATATATATGTGTGTGTGTGTGTGTGTGTGTGTGTGTGTGGTCTAGGATATATCTATCTATCTATATCTATCTATATCTATATCTTTATTTTAAGGTCACCAACATTCATATTCTGAATAAAACTTAAGAAGTTATCTATAGAACCTCACTGTGTCCTCTCTTTTTCTTGCTCTTGGAGTCAGGGCTCTAGACATCCTGAGTCAGCACTCTGTAACTGCCCTCCAACCCCAGTGAGTTTTAGTTTTGTTTTGTTTTGTTTTGGGGACAGGATTTCCTCTGTGTAGAGCTGGCTGTCCTGAAACTCACTCTGTAGACCAGGCTGGCCTCCAACTCACAGAGATCATCTGCCTCTGCCTCCCAAGTGCTGGAGTTAAAGGTGTGCTCTACCACCACCCAGCTGCTTTTTGTAGTTTTTAAATCTGTGCCTCACCAAGATGCCAGGGCTGGTCTTAAACTTGTGATCCTACTGCCTCTGCCTCCCAGCTAGCCCATAGCAACTTTTAAAAACTTCTTTTTCTTTACTTAAGGCAGATGCTTGTCAATCTTGACTTTCTCTTCAGACAGCATCCTTTGGGGGGGTGGGGTGGGGAGTGGCTTGCCCGTTTTTCTGTTTTTAAGACCTCTTCTCCAGCAGACCACTGCGTGAGGTGTTTCACGGAGGTGAGGCCTTTGCTGACTTTACATTAGAACTGCCCACACAGAAGACAGGTCCAGTGCTCGGATGGAGCCCTGCCCAGCACCCTGGGAACTTGTTGGAACCAAACACCTGCTTGCTGGGTCCTTTCCCAGCCCAAGGTCCACCTCAGACATCTTGAGTTCCAGCCCACAGCTCCAGAGGCAGGCCGACCATCACTTAGCCACAATTTCAGACTCAGAAAATGAAACACATGCTTTTCAGTGGTCTCCAGTGACTCCTCTTAGTTTAACAGTTTTGCTTGTCTCTAATGGTGAGGGTTTGGTTTGGTTTTGCCCTGGCTGTGGTGCTGAAGATGGAATCCAGAGTCCTGAGCGTGTATGCCCAGGCTATGCAGAGTAGTTTCAAGTGTGTCTGTGGGTACTATCTTAGACCCTTCTAGTGTATTGGCATTTTAGAATCCAGCGGCTTAGGGAAGAACATTCAGTTGTAGGGACTAGTATATCCTAGTGACCCACATACTGGACCCACTAGCCTTGCCTGTGGACATTGGCTTGGGGGACATTTTCATAAAAAACCTGACATTAAGGTGAATCATGTCCCTGGGGAGCCATGAGGACATATACCAATCACCGGTCTCACGAGGTCCGGCAGATCCTGGCTCTGGAAACTGTGGTTTCAACTCCATGTGGCATTGCATGACCAAACGTGGGCTCACGTAAAAATGAGCAGGAGAGAAAGGTTTCTGAATGCACAACCACCAAAAATTAATTCGAAGTCAAGTTCATGATGAATCCAGGGTATGTCTGGCCACATTCACAGATGTATATCACACAGCTTCACTGTAGCCTTGGTTATGAGCGCACACACACACACACACACACACACACACACACACACACAGGCGTGTCTGTGGTGCTCATGGCCCCCCGACACTCGGCACCAACCAACTCTGTCTGAGACACTTCAGCCCACACCAGTCTTTCTGCTTTTACAGAAAATGGAGACTCACTGTTCACACAAGCACTCCTCGGCAGAAAAGTGCAACTATGTGTTTGCCGCACATTACATTACGCTTGAATGTTTAATTTTAAAGAAAAACTTTTATGACTGCTGCTTGTACACCTGTGGGCCACAAGAGGGCACCAGATCACATTCTAGGTGGTCGTGAGCCACCATGTGGGTGCTGGGAATTGAACTCAGGACCTCTGGAAGAGCAGCCAGGGCTCTTAACTGCTGAGCCATCTCTCCAGCCTTGAATGTTTGATTTTTAAAAGTGTTGTTTGCTGACTTGAATTGTTCAGTGAATTTTGGCTTAAGACTAGGACAGGATGTCAAACAACTTCTGAACCGTTCCTAAACATACTTCTGTTTTGTACGGCATGTTTATGTGAAATGGCTCCTTCAGCTTTGACAGTTAATAAAATCAAAATATCAATAAACTCTAAAAAAAATGTTAAAAAGATGATTTATGTCCAGAAGTATCAGATTTTCAGCTGAAAGTCAACATGACTCCCTGTCTCATTACGATGCAAATTTGCTTTTGTTTTAAATAAATGGTAGAATGATATGTATGCCAAAGACTTGTTTAAAAAAATTCTTCCTCAGCACTCAAGAGGCAAAGGCAGTAGGGTCCAGCTCAGTCTACACAGCAAGTTCCAGGATAGTCAAGGCTACATAGTGAGACCTGGTCTCAAAAAAAAAAAAAAAAAAAAAAATCACTGTTTCTCTTTATGATTTACTAACGGTAAATGTTGACTTTCTTTCCTGTTTTATAGTTCAAGCTACCTATTGTCATATAAAATATTCTCAGGTGATAGTGGATCTGGAGTGGGGGGTTAAGAAGCAGGGCTCTGTCTAGAACTGTCAGGTGCCTAGAAAGCTAAACCAGTTCGCCAGTCTGGCCCTGAGAAAGCAGGGCTGGGGAGGGTCCCACTGACTCGGCTGAATTCATGGGCTGCTCCTCCCTCCCTTCCTGCTTTGTTCAGCAGGAATCTGTGTGTCCTCTGTAAACAAAGCCTGCTGTGTGGCCTGAGGAGCCAGGATGATTCTTCCCATCTGCCGGGCAGCCACACTCCAGAGCGTGGTGGGAGTGGCTCCGCGCCCCATCACCAAATTCCTGCAGAGGGGATGGGTGTTTCCAGAGATGAGGAAACGGAGGGCTGGGGTTTCCCCAACCCACGGACATCTCTATGCTTCGTCCTTCAAAGGCCCTGGGGCATAAATGCTGATCATTCATACCCGTCCCTTTTTGAAAACTCAACCTTAGAGGGATGGCTCTTTATCACGTGCACACCGAGGACAGACCATCTAACTTGCTATGTCATGTACCACCTACAGCATGTGCCTCAGTTTCCTGTGCCATATACAGCGGTTCCTATTTCCCATAAATCTTAAGGGACATAATCTGGATGACTGTTTTGTGAACTACAAACCTCCGTCTGGTGGCCGTGACTCATAAGGGTTAATGCACAGTTAATAGTAGCATGTTTCAAAATAGTAACACTTTGAGTGTGTGGGGGGTGAGTGTGTTAATTAGATTTAATACTCAACATGGAACGTGTATATTAAAACATCACATCTTACTCTGTATGGTACTTAAAATTTTAATTGACAATTATTATTTATCCGTTTAAATATACCTTGCTGCATGGTAAATTATTTCCCTGTCTGTATTTTTCTTTTCTTTTCTTTTCTTTTCTTTTCTTGAGACAGGGTCTCACCATGTAGTCCTGGCTGGCCTGGAACTCACTATGTAGATCAGGCTAGCCTCAAATTCACAGAGATCTGCAGGCCTCTGCCTCTCAAGTGTTGAGATTGATGACATTATGTCACCATACCCAGACAGTTTTCTTTCTCTGTCCCTATATTCGGATCTGTCTGTCCAAGGCCTCTGATTTCTGCCCCTCCTCTCTCACGGGGCTCATCTCATATACAACCAGAGGGAACTTACACAGACAAAGATGGCTGTCGTGTCCCTCAACAGTACAGTTTTGTGGGACCGCCGTCCTAGACAAACTCTCGGACCCAGAGGTTCTCGTGGGGGCACATACCTTGCATGACTGCTTGTTTCTGTTCTTTCCGCTATGACGCCCCAGGAATAGAGTCTCTGTTGCATTCACTTACCTTAGAGAACCATGCGTTGCCTCACTTTGGGAGTGAGCCAGAACTGTTCATTGCCATGGATACTATGGAGGGATGCATTGCATGTAATCTTAACAGTTTAAGCCTACTGGTGCTATGAGGTACCCTGACAGCGAGGGGCATTGTCTTGCTGTGTTAGTCACTGCCAAAAGAATGTGGGTACCTGACTGAGGACATTCGTGGAGCTCTGCCTTTGTGATACCCAAATAGGTGGATTATAGGCAGAGGAAAAAATCCAGGCAGTGAGTGTTCCTGACCTAAGTCTGAAAGTACAGCTGAAGGGCTCGTCTTTGAACCCTCTTCTGACGGAGAATCCTTTCTGACACACTGGGACTAGCGATGTTCTGGTTTACAGACCATCTGGCCTTTGGACAAGCTATATAGCATTGAGGTGTCTCTTCCTTTCTCCCCTAGCTATAAACCTCTCTGTGACCCCTCATGGCTGAATAATGCTTTTCCCAGCATGCCTTTGTCCCACTCTTCTCCCCACACAATTGAGTCTACAGTTTGGTCCAGAGGGTCCCTCTTTGCAAAGAGATTCACAGTGGCAAGATTTAGGGGAGGCATTTGGAGAGCAGCCTTGCTGCAGCAGCGAGGGTTAAGGGAATAATATATAAACATTTGAACAGAAGCTCAGAATAATTCAAGTTCCGACTGTCAGCATTAGCTACCCAGACTTTGGTTATAGAAAGTCTGTGCTTTGTAAAACAAATCGTTCTTACATGGTCTTGCAGATAAAATGTCTCCCAGCGTAGTGTTTCTCTTATCTGAAGCATTGTTAACAAGGAGAGATGGACCAAGGGGTTGCAGACCCCCACACACTGCCAAAAACAAAACGAAACAAAAATTTTCCATATCCTGTGAGCTCCAGAGTCTTTCTCCTTGGGGCTGAAGATTTTGGGTGTTACCCTTTGAAAGGAGTACGTGGTTGGCCCAGACTCGTCTTAGCTGCCCTTTCTTGAAGATCAATCCTGTTATCTGAGCAAAAAGGATTATGGGTAGAGCTGAACCAGTTTTGTGTGCTTGGCAGTTACCAGCCCTGTGGATTTTGTGTTTCCCAATGAGGGCACAACAAAGGCCACCTATTCAGGAGGAGGACTGGCTTTTGGTTTAAGGGACAAAAAAAAAAGTGTCCCAACTTTCAAATCGCAGTCTCCAAGGCAAAATTTCAGATGTCCTGACCTATCCATTTAGACAGCAAGTGCATGAAAATCACAGTTGCAAAAAAGATTTTTAAAAAACCGACACAGAGACGGCAGCTTTGCATACAAATCCGAATGGCATAACTTATCAACGATTTCTGCAAGTAGTGAGGAATTCAGACCTGAGCTGAGGCAAATTGGATTTTAAAAGTTTAGGGTCTGAAGAGTTGGCTCAGAGGTTAAGAGCACTTGCAGAGAACCCAGGTTCAATACCCAGCACCCACATGGAGGCTCCCAACTGTCTGTAACTCCAGGCCCAAGGAATCTGATACCCTCTTCTGGTTGCCAAGGTAACCAGGCATGCACTCGGGGCACATATATACAGGTAGGCAAAATACTCATGCATGTAAAATAAAAATGTAAAAGCAAATACATTTGTTTATGGATGTATATATTTAGACAAAGTCTCATTGCTTAATTCAGACTAGGTTCAAAATCATGGTCCTTCTGCTATCACCAGGACCCACTTCAAGATTCTCTTTCACTGACCATGAAGTTATTGGTACTGAAGTTAGTTGTCAGGGCCCACTCTCTCTGCATGGGAGACCCTTCTCAGAAGCTGGAACCATCCACTCCTGTGCATGTCGGATACCTGTGAAGGACCTGGTGGGTGACAGAGAGCTATGCATTTGCCTTCAGATATTCTGTGGCTTTGTAACTTCTGAGAGTTGATGCTGTTCCTTTTCTCAAACAGGGAAAAATGAAAGGGCTATAGAATGTGATGGCACTTGGGAGGATGAGGCTAGCTGATCATGAGTTCAGGATCAGCCAGGGTCCTACGGGGAGACCCTGTCTAAGACAAACCAAACCTCAAACGAAGAGATTCGATATCAGAGGTCATCACAAAAGACAACCAGCAATCTGAAGGAGGCTCAGTTGTTCCAACTTCTTTATAAAGCACTTTTAAGTTGACAGATTATAAAACTATAAAACTGAGACTGGATTGTACGCAGAAATGGGCCAAAGCTGTGCTTTCAGACCCTGCAGAGGCTGGCGTCCTATCATATCAGAGGCTTCCATATAGCTCGAGGCAGTGTGCCCCATCCCAAATATGTCAGGTGCTACACAGATCCTATTCCTGACTGTGAACTGTACCCCCTGTGCAGAAGGGCCAGCATGCATGTGAACCTCAGAGGGTCACTGTCTTAGCAAAGATGAGTGCCCAGTGAGTGTGTGCCAAAATCAGAAACAACTTTGCAGCTGGTCCAGCTGATAGGCAAGGCTCATTGCACCAGGCCAGGCATCTGGGGAGTGGCAGAACCAGGATTCAAATGGGTTTGAGCTAGCATGTTCTTATAGCACCTGTACCTTACAGCTCAGCATTGCCCAACCACTTAGCATCAGTCATCTTGACTGCTCCTATGCCAAATCTGAGACCTGTACACCCTTATTTGAGAGACAGAGTGACACACTTTGAGTCGTGAGTGGCAGTGGCTGATCCGTCTTCTTCTATAAACACCGACTTTATCTATTTTTGTTAAAATGATGAGGAATAGATATTTCTTTTAGATAGACAAATTGTACCCACCCCTTTGTAATATACACAGCTAGTACTCCTGCAATCTGGAAGGATGCTTTTGACTGTCTGGCAGCCTTGGAGATAAAGTCAAATAAGCCACTAGGGACCTGCAGAGGACAATCTCCAGGTTACTTAGTTGAGTTATAAATGCTAATGATATTTTTAGAGTGTCTGACAGTTTTTCTTTCTTCCTTATGACTTAAAAGATCATCAGTTTGGGGAGCCTGGTATTGTGTGTGTGTGGTGGGGGACTTGATGGTTTTATGTTAATGTAGAGAGAGGAGTGGTCCCTTGGAGAGAGATGCTTGATAATCTTAATGGCAGGCTTCATGTAGCAGCACCTTCGGATGTTCCTATCACGGATAGGGGAAGGAGGAGGGGGAGATCTGGAAAGGGGGAAACATTTGAAATGTAAATAAAGTATGAAAAAAAATTGTCAAACGTTATTCCCTTGTCTTCGTGCTCACTTACATGGGGGAATAACCAACGGCAGGAGGTCTGCCCGCTTTTACTGGAGTCTGACTCCACTGACAGTGTGTGTAGGCAAGTGGGCACTCCTGGTGCTGAGGTAAAGAAATGAGAACTTAGGAGCTCTCCATCACCAGGCTCCCTGTGGGCCAGGTGAGAACGGGAGTGAAGTTCTTGTCATTCCTGGCCCACAGGATTTCTTCTGATCCGGGGTGCCTCTCCATTTCGCCCAAGTTTGAAGCTGTGTGGTTTGTCTGAGGTGAGGTGAGGTGAGAGCATAGGCTGAAACGGTACACAAATGGTGGGTGCAAGTCTGACATTCCGTGGTCCAGTGCCACCGTTGATGTTTAAGAGCAAGGAAGGAATGTGGATTCTTTTTAAAGGTTTGTTTTATTTTTAAGTGTGTGTGTGTGTGTGTGTGTGTCTGTCTGTCTGTCTGTCTGTCTGTATCTGTCTAGGAATATGTACAGGTGTGTAGGTGCCCATGAAGACCAGAGATATCAGATCCCTTGGCGGAATCACAAGACATTGTGAGCCACCTGCTGTGGGTGTTGGGAACTGAACTCGGAACCTCGGAACCTCTTCTCAAGATCAGGGAATGCTCTTAACTGCTGAGCTGTATCCCCAGCCCCGCTCTTTTTTTGAGATAGGTGTTAAACCCAAGAATCTTGTGAGAAAAACCAGTTCCATAATGTTTGAGCTAATTTGAAGCAACCTTTAATTAAATACTGGCCAAGATGATGGACTCAGGCCATGACCACTTCAGGGTAGCCAGAAAATAGCCACGAGTCACCTTTTTCAGAGGCTTATGAAGGCAAAAAATCACATGATCATATTTCCCATCAGATTCAATCAGGGGCAAGTATATATCCTGACATACTTCCTGCCTGCATATCTCTTGCCTACATCCAATCAGGGGCAAACATTCATCCTGATGTATTTCCTGCTCAGTTACTTCCCACCTATACACAATTAAGCACATCTGGTGCAGTTGAGTCAAACAAACTAGTTTACGGAACGAAAACATGTGGTTTGTTTTCCTCTATAAACAATATAATAACCTCCAACATTCCAAGAAGTATCTGTCCTTGGGCAAGTGGGGCTTACAGGTTAACTTTGGCCCTGACATAGGCTTGTGTATAGCCCAGGCTGGCCTCAGAATCATTATAGAGCTGAGGATGGCCTTGATCTTCTGATTCTCCACTTGTACCTGTTAAGGGCTGGGGTTGCAGGCATGCACCACCACGTATGGTTTATGTGGTGCTGAGGAGCAAACCTAGGAGCTTTGTGCGTGCTGGGCAAGCATGCTACCCACTGAGCCACATCTGCAGTTCTTGGTTTTGTTCCTGAGTGTATGTGTATATGCATTGTATTATTATTGTTGTTGTTGTTGTTGTTGTTGTTGTTATTATTATTATTATTATTATTATTATTATTATTTTCTTAAGACAAGCTTGTGCCATGCAGTCCAGCCTGGCCTCAGATTCACCGTGGTCCAGGCAGGCCTACACGTATGATCCTCCCGTTTCCACCTTCTCAGTGCTGGGTTACAGGCCACCTTGCCTGGCACCTGGTTTTGATGGAGAGACGTCTGCTGACAGCTTTACTTCTCATCCTGCAGCTTGGCGCTGTGGCCACTGGTTCTCAGCCCTGTGTCCTATCTTGTGTTCAGATGACTCTTTCCCCATATAGGATCCTGTAATGACACGCCACTTGAGAACCATGAAGTCACTGTGTTGTACAGTGTGCCTGCTTGTCATATATGTATTACACGGCATCAGAGTGTTCTGAGGGTCGGCACGCGTCCTCACAGGGGTCTTTAGGCAGCTGACAGCTGATAAACATTTGCGAAGTTTCAGTTTCCTTCCTCCTGGAAAGGTCAGGGTTATTGAGGTCAAACACTGTCAGTTATTTTCTTTGAGGTAACAGGCTTGTTCCTGGTGGTTATTATTACATTGTGTGTGTGTGTGTGTGTGTGTGTATCTGTGTGTGAGTGTGAGAGTGTGTGTGTGAGTGTGTGTGACTGTGTATTGAGTGTATGTGTGTGAACGTATGTGAGTGAGTATGTGAGTGTATGTGTGTGAGTGTATGTGTGAGTGTGTGCATGTGTGTGCATCTGTCTGTGTGAGTGTGAGTATGTGTATGTGTGTGTGACTGTGTGTGTGAGTGTGTGTGTGAAGGTGTATGTGTGTGACTGTGTATTGAGTGAGTGTAAGTGTGTGTGTGAGTGTGTGTGAACGTATGTGTGTGAGTGTTGTGAGTGTATGTGTGTGAGAGTGTGTGTATGTGTGAGTGTGTGCATCTGTGTGTGAGTGTGTGAGTGTATGTGTGTGGGTGTGTATGTGTGTGAGTGTATGTGTGTGACTGTGTGAGTGTGCGTGTGTGTGTGTGAGTCTGTGTGTGAAGGTGTGTGTGTGTCAGTGTGTGCATGTGTGATGTGCACATACGTGGTGTGGATCATGGATGGAGGTCCGAAGACAACGTGCAGCAGTTGGCTTTCGTTTCACCATGTGGGTTCCAGCAATTGAACCTAGGCTGTTAGGTTTGGCAGCAAGCACATCTACTCACTCAGCCCTTCAG
The DNA here is from genome assembly GCA_019843965.1 of Rhynchomys soricoides. NCBI lineage: Eukaryota > Metazoa > Chordata > Mammalia > Rodentia > Muridae > Rhynchomys > Rhynchomys soricoides. The sequence goes on along the minus strand of JADRCH010000100.1, from coordinate 614,739 downwards.
TCATTTCTGAGAAGCTGATTACAGAACTTTCTCGTATGAATAATTGCAGCCTGTCCATCAGCCGTTCTTCCGACGGAAAACCGGGTTTCCTGAGAGAAGACTCCCGGCTGGATTGCAGGGTGTGCTGCTCTGATCCTGTGGACTTGATGTGCTTTAGCACAAGACCTGTGCTTGAGGGTTGAACTTGAACGGCATCCATAACTTTAAGACACTTAGATGAGCTTTCATTTTGACTGTGTGTCAGAGGCAATGAAAACTCTTAAGCACTTGGAGTTGCCGCCTCATGCACTGGCACTTCCGCTGCCGGTTCCGATGTCAGCTTTCTGACATAGGAAATGACATCATGGTACAATTAGGAAAATGTTTCGTGACCTCCTACACTTCCTGGGGGTGTGTCTCAGGATATTTTAAGAGTTGGTGGACTGTGTGTTTAGAACTGCCACTCAGTAGGTTTACCCATGTGGCTCACTCCTGGGGGTGGCTTTGCACTCGATTTGCTAGGTGCTTACGACATAAAACACAAACAGTGCAGTTCCTGACTTCTAGGTGCCCTGGCTGAATATGGAAGGGGTCACTTATGACTGTGATAAGTATAGGAGATTCTGCAGAATTCATGGGGGTTGGGGGGACCCGCAGCTCAGTTTGCTCTTCAGGTAGTGGTGGGTTTGGCGAGGTTATAACCTGAGTGGAGCTTGGAAGAGCAGCAGAATTAAATCAGGTAAAGAAGAAGGGGGTGGGGCAGAGATGGAAAGACTAGGAAGCAGGAGAGAGTGTGCAGCATCTGGGAGATTGCAGGCAGTTCAGTAGATGCTGAAACTGGGGTAGGGCACTGAGCCTAAAGCCGGGCAAGAAGCCAGGGAGTGTATGCCTAGTGTTTCCGCCTCAGGGGACACCCACAGCAGAAATTGCAATGACGGTTCTTGGAATTCCTGGTCCACAATCTCTACACTGCCTCTCCATGTGGCTGGACTTTGAAAGTAGTAGACACACGAGGGCTGAGTTTTTTAGGACGATCATGCTGTAAAGAGGGTTGGAGGGGGCTGTGGGGGAAAGCAGTCGAGGCTGTTGGAGGAGCCCCAAACAGTAAATGACCAGGAAAGACCAAGGAAAAGGCTGAGGAGGCGCAAGAGACGGAGACAATGCGCTTGATCGTCTACCATGTGGATATTTAGAATCAATGGGATTTGGTGATTGATTTGATGTTAATCATAAGAAATTGGGATTAGCCAACACTGTATCTAGGTTTTTACATTATTGAGTGGCTGCACAGATGGCCATTCACAGGGGTGGGGGCGCCTGGGAGGAGAAATGGAAGCAAGGAAATCCATTTAACATTGTGTCCCACAGACACGCACACAATCATGAACACACACACATACACACGTGCAGATATACATGCACACGCATGCACGCACACACGCACGCACGCACGCACACACTCGTCTATAGCAGATTGAGCTCTGGAGCAGGAGTGGCTTTGGCTGGAGGCCCCAGCATAGATGATGGATGACCTTCTGCAGGGGGAGGGTGTGGACCTGCCAGCTGTAGTCACAAGAGATATGATGACACCTGAGAGTGGGCCTTCCATGTCCCTCCTACCTATGAAGGAAAACAGAGAAACTGTGAAACTCTTTAGGAAACCTTTGGAGATGGTTCAGATGTGCGCACAGTAAGCCTAGCCCTCCACAGTGACATAGCTGGATGACGTGTATTTCTAGTCCTAAGTTAACTTAGTCTTTAAGTCTGCACAAGTTGGCAAAATGCTGATCATGGTTTTTAGCTGTTTTCCCAGCGGGATGATTTTCTGTGGAAAAGAAGGCATTTCTCTTTCCTCTCTTTGGTTTCAGAGCGCTCAGAAACTTTACCTTTCTTTCTTATACGAATGAGCATACTGGTATGGTTTCTGTGACCTTGGATGGCCAGGCTAGGAGAAATAATGATAGATGTGGTACCGTCTTTTATGAGAGGCTCCAAGGGGACGAGATGAGAGGAGCTGAAGGTCTTAATTCCCATTGTAGGTTTGGGTATCAGGAGATTGTCTTCTGGGTGTCTACCCCCAGTGACCCACTTTTATCAGCTAAGCTTGATTCCACACAAATTGTTCCTTGCTACAGGCTGGAGAACCACGGGTTCAAACACTTGAGTGCACGGGAATGTTTCAGACTCAAACCAAAGCAGTCCGTCTCTAATGCTTTTCATTTAAACCTTTTAGCTTCGCCCGCACGCCATCTTTTATCATGGCATTTTGTGTTGGCTTGTTTTGTTCTCCTGGAGTGAGGGCTAACATAGTTCTTCGTTTTGTCTGTGTGTTCTGCCTTCATGATTCCCCACGATAAGCTTTGTGGTGTGTGGTTCTTGCTCGCAGTGCCTGTGTGCCCTAAGAAACACTAACTCCAGACACTGCCGGGTGGAGGAGAGCCAGGATCACATGCTTCGCTGGCTGGCACATGGCAGCTTGCAAGCGAGGATTATCACAAATGAGGAGGAAGAATCCCGGCCTCGACACCTCAGAGTTTTACGATTTACGTGGTTGCTGAGCCTTAGCTGGTGCAGTGCACTCAGCTGTCCATAATGGGCGAAGCACATGCCAACGATGCAGAGGGATCCTTCCCCAGTAACCTGTTGTACTTCACTGAGGAGCTCTGCTCCTGACCACAACTCACTCCTCAAATAAGGATCCGGGGCAGTTCAGAATCTGTTTGTGCTTTGATTGGCCTCCAAGAAGGGTTGTGTTCACGTGTACGCCGTCGGTGTGCAGTGAGCTGGAGCGGACGGATTACAGGAGACGAGAAGTGTGAAAGGAGGCAGCTGTGAGCTGGCAGGACACAGCCAGGCTGAGGCACAGGTCAGCCTCTGTCCTTAACAAGTCTACCTGCTTCCCAACCAGGGGCCACCTGCTCCAGTGCTGTCACATGGTTCCATCGGGAGACTAGAGCAGGGGCTGGCTGTTGTGACAGGATTCCCACATTAACTTTTACATTCTTGCTGATTTTACTCTGTGTGTGTGTGTGTGTGTGTGTGTCTGTGTGTCTCTGTGTATGTATCTGTATGTTTGTGTATGTGTGTGTATTGATTGTGTGTGCATATGTATGTGTGTGTATGTATGTGAATTGTGTGTGTATGTATCTGTGTGTGTGTTTATGTGTATGTGTGTGAGCGTATGTGTGTATATTGTGTGTAAATATCTGTATGTGTTTATGTGTATGCATGTGCATTGTATCTGTGTATCTGTTTGTGTATATGTGTGCATTGTGTGTATCTGTGTATATGTATGTATGTGTTTATGTGTGTATGTGTTTATGTGTGTGTATGTATGTGTGTATTGTGTGGTATGTATCTGTGTGTATATGTTTATGTGTGTGTGGATGCGTGGATGTGTATGTATGTGTTTATGTGTGTGTATGTATGCATATGTATGTGTATATTGTGTCTGTTTGTATGTATGTACATGTTTATGTGTGAGTATGTGTGTGTATATGTGTGTGTACGCATGTAAGTGTAAGTGGAGGCCAGAAATTGGTGATAATCTCTTCTTCAGTAGGTATTCATGTTTTTGTTGTTGCTTTTTTTTGTTGTTTTATGTTTCATGTTTGAGATAGTAACTCTCATTGGCTGGCTTGGTGCTTGCTGACTCTGCTAGACTGGCTGGCCAGTAAGCCCTGGGATCCTCCTGCTTCTGCCTCTCCAGTGGTGGGATTACAGCCATGTGCTGCCCTCAGGGTTTTATGTGTGTACTGGGACTCAACTCAGGTTCTTCTGCTTACACAGCAGGCTCCACCCATTGAGCCACGTCCCCAGCTCTTTGTCAGCTCTTAGTCAGAGCTTCACATATGTCACTGAACAGTCTCGCAGAAGAGGGTCGTCATTCTTTCCACCAGATGAGCTAGCTGTGAGTCCAACCTTGCATTACTCATTCAGGGTGATGGTACTCCCGATCTTCTGACTTCCAGAGCTTCTGCTGTTTATTGCACTAGGCCTCCTGTCTCTTCCAACTGTAGGGATTCTACAAGAGATGATAAAATGGAATAGGGGCCGAAGTGCTCTCCCATATGCTAATACGTGGGCTTTGTAATGCTTCTGTGGCTAACCACAAGCTGTTCACAGTAAGAGGATCTGTGGTTAGAAGGCTGGAATGCTCCCCCAATGGGGGCAGGGAGGCCAGAAGGCGGATCCAAGCACAGCTTCGAAGCTGCCACATCGGCTGCAGTGAAATACTGAGTGATCAGAAGACAGATGACCTGGTGTGCAGAAATGAGAAATCTGGCTGCTCACTTTTGAACGAAGGCACTGTCCAGCGTCTGGGGCTGAGCTTACTTGTGATGAGAAGCTCTGGTGTCTCAGTGGGGAACAGACTTGCTCCACCTCCGGTTTCTCAAAACCACTTCCTTCCAGGGCGGCTCTTTTTCTTTCTTTTTTCTTTAGGTTCTACCTTGACTCTACCTTAATGGTGGCTTGAACACCAACTGCAGAAACTTGTGTAGGAGAATACAGATTCATGCCAGTGTTCCCTGGTAACCGACAAATGGACACTTGACATTTGGTTGCCTGAACAACAGTAACCGTATTTCTAAGGCGTGTTAATGTTTAATCTTTTTCTCTCTTTCTCTCTTTCTTTTTCTTTCTATCTATCTATCTATCTATCTATTTTTGAGACAGGGTCTTACTATATAGCCTAGCTCTCTTGGAGCTCACCATGTAGACCAAGCTGACCTGGAACTCACAGAGATCAGCCTGCCTCTGCCCACGGAGTACCGAGGTTAAACAAAACAAAGAAAAGGAAAACATGAACACACCTTAAGAATATTTCTTTACCTGCCTCACACTCCTTAGCCTCCTGTCTCCCTCGTTTTCTGAGCCTGTCATGTAGAGTCCCTCTTGGGTGGTCCGTCCAGGGCCAGTTTCTGTGGCACCTGCATTTGTCTGTTTTGAAATGTCTCTTGTTTTCTCTTTACTGTCAGCAATGCTCCACAGAAAGGTGGATGAGCTGCCCTGAGTCTCCTGCTCAGGCTAATTGTAGGGAAGAACTGTGTGGGGCGGATCTACAAGCTAGAACATCCACCTTCTCCTGCATGTGTCTTTTCCCTCATGAGTGAGTGTGTGTGTGTGTGTGTGTGTGTGTGTGTGTGTGTTTTAGTTTCGTGTCTTTGGGCCCCACTCTAACCTGATGATGCCTCTCTCTAGTCTTTCTCTACTCCAACATCCCTTTCTTTGGCCCACTCTGCCTCACCAGACATGCTAGCTGTCACCAGGCCAATCCATCTGTGTTTTCTGGATCGGCACTGGGTGTCAATGTGGTGACAAGTGTGGGTTCCAGCAGCTTCTTCTGTGGAGCCTTGTCTCCCAGAAGCAGACCAAGGTCCCTTTCTGTTCTAGTTGAGACCCCCAACCTTGCCAACACACCCTTGGGTGCCAGCACAGGGTTACAGGGTGCCAGGCTAGCTTACAGTAAATAACTAGCTTTGTTTTATTATAACTTGACTTTTTTCTTTGTAAAACCACTGTTTAGGAAACTCTGGTGGTGGAGGATGAGCTGCTTATCCTGTTTGTGCCAGTTCCTGGCCATAGAGATGGCTACCTCCTGCATGGATAGCGCCAACTTTGTTCTGGTCACATGGCAGCAATATCTTGACTGGGGGCTCAGAGCTGGCACCTTCTGCTGAGCACAGTGCCGCAGGAGAGCTGGAAGCTTGGCGTCTTCAGCTCTGGGTTAGATCTTGTAATGACTGGGCATGATACACCTTCTCATACCCTGAGCCTTTATGATGGACAAAATTTGACCAAGAAACCACACAACCCCAACCTGATAATTGTGTTCTTTGTAGAAACAAATGCCGTAGTATGTGTGCACAGACGTTGGGCTCCATGAACACTGAGGGCCTGCTGGGTTACTTGATCTTGTGACATAGGCATGCCGTGTGCCATGGTATGCTGAGCTCACTCTGGGTTTGGGGTGACACCTCTCTCTAGCCTTTCTCTAGAAAGAAAACAAACCATGGTACTTACTTTCCAGTGGAATGTATGGTGGACACAGTCATGAGCGTGTGTCCTGAAGAAACACAGTAGCTGCCAGAATGAGGCTTCTAGTTCTGTAGTCAACAAACAGAGTCCTTCCTGCTGCAAGGCAGCCTTGGGTGGAGCCAGCAGGGTACCCCCCTACTCTCACACAGGGGTTGGCACTGCCCCAGGATTTGTACCCTGGTTGTTCCAGGCTAGCCACCACTGCTGTGGTTTATTTAGTAGCTCCTAGATGCCAAGGGATTTCAGAGTGAGGCTCTCAGATGCCCATTCTCCTCAATGCACGATGTCCCCTGCCTTTTAAATTCTGTTTACTGGTTCTGGAGATAGAACCCAGAGGCTCACATATGATAGGTAGGCACTCTGTGCTCCATCCCGTTCCCCATTTTTCACTGAGGAAAGCTCCTGTCTGAAATAATTTTGACATGAAAGAACCTTTGTTTTACCCGCCACCTCTTTCCACACACATCTAACTGGACCTCCGCCCTGGCAGCCCATAGCAGGGTTCTGAGAACCAAGCAGAAATCTGTGGTGTCCATGAGCACAGGAGGTTGTAGCTGGTCATGAACTCAAATCAATTTGGAGTGAGTCTCTAGTAAGAGATCACCATGGCTCCGTGGGCAGAGTATATGCGGGGTGTGTGTGTGTGTGTGTGTGTGTGTGTGTGTGTGTATATACAGCATCTTCAGCTCACTGGAGTATTTAGCTGACTTCCGAACATGTCAGGGAATCCCATGATGCCTCAGGAGAACTTTTCTAGCTTGATAGCAACAGTCAGGCAAAAAGGACATGGGAACATGGGTCAAGACAAGGGACTAAAAATCCAACCACGCACTCCACTGCAGCCGCGCCTGAGTGATGCCTCAGTTTCCCTCTGATTTTCAGTGGTAGGTACTAATGAAAACCTGTATTTGTTTTGAATCTCTGTTCTTCCCTCACCTGCATAGGGACCTCACTCCTGCCTCCCCTCAGATCACTGTCTTGTCAGCCTTGTGCCCTCAGGCATGGTGGGAACCGGATGTTGCTCTCATGTCTGTATTCCTGTGTTTCTACTATGGTTATCTGATGGTCAGTCTCTCTGTGATATATAGAGGCAGTGTTAACAGTCTCATCTGAGACAGGAATGCCTGAGAAGACTTCATTGAATTGAGCTGACTTATCTTCTCGATCAGATGTGGTCACACATTGATACTTAGAATGAAATCTTTTTTCCTGGTCTCTACTATACTGACCCACACACAGCCTCTGCTTGGAAAAGCTCAGTTTATTGCATCTTTTGGATCTGGGTTCTCTGCTGAAGCTCCTCAGGCGGGCATTGACAGGACCTCTCTATCAGTCAAGGGCCATTGTGAAGTCCTTTCATGGCTAATCATACAATCATTAGTTCATGTGCATCATGGCATCTGGTTTGTGGCACGGAACACACTTAATTCCCTGTGAAGCGACTTTCAGAGTCACAGTTCCAAGGACAGGCTCAGCCCAGGATGAGCAGGACTCCAGGTCCAGACTGACCCATGTAGTCTCTAGGCCTGGAGGTGTAAAGCTGAATGCTTCAGCTGGAGTGCCCCTCCACTCACCCAGGACTGTGCATCTCACAGGAGGATCATGGTCCTGGCCTTAAAGTGACAAAGTATATGTCACTTGCCATGCAGAATGTCTTGTATTCATTTTGCTATTATGTCTCAGAACATAAAAATACTTTTCTGCAGACAATAGATAATAAAGAAAGTTAACTTTTATGGGATAGTTTTCTGAAGATTGAGCAAAACTTTCTTTTTCATCATTGCATATATGGTTGGTTGTGAAACATTAAATCTCAGTAAAGTATCTGCTTGTGTGTGTGTGTGTGTGTGTGTAGGTTAAAGGTTGACATTGGGCGTCTTCTTCAATGGCCCCCTGCTTTATATTTTGAGACAGTCTTTATTGTGGTCTGAATGAGAGTGGCCCCCATAGTCTCATATTGGAATATTTGATCCCCAGTGGTGGAACTCTTCGGGAAGGATTAGGAGGTGTGGCCTTGCTGGAGGAGGCATGTCACTAGGGGTGAGCTTTGTAGCTTCAAAAACCCGTGCCAGGTCCACTCTCCTTTTCTCTGCCTCCTGCTTGTGGATCAGATACAAGTTCTCAGCTACTGCTCCAGCACCATGCCTGCCTGCCTGCTGCCATCCTCTCCACCATGACTGATGGCCATGGGCTCACTCTCTGAAACTGTAAGCAAGCCCCCAATTAAATGCTCCCTTTTATGAGTTGTCTTGGCCATGGTGCCTCTTCACAGCGATAGAAACATAGCTAAGGTAGTCTCACTCTGTACCTGGAGCTTACTGATTCATCTTGGCTGCCTAACCAATGAGTTCCAGGGATGCACCTAGCTTCATCGCCCCAGCTGGGTATTACAGAAGCTACTGCGCCTCACTTTTATCTGGGTTCTGGGGATCCAAACTGAGGTCTTTATGCTTGCCCAGCACGAACTTTATTAACTGATCCCTTTTCCCAGTTCCTTCTCCCTGGACTTTTTTTCTCCAACCAATACCTGTCAAATATTTTGGAAAATCTCATGGTTTGGGATGAGTGCTTGCCATTCGGATAAGCAGCCAATCTGATGTAGAACTTAGGGTTTATGACTGGCTCTGCAGCACTATGGCCTTGGGTGAGATCTGGAGATTTGGATGTTCTTGCTCTCATCTGAGATGTGGGTTGACAGCTCAGTACAAGGATGTCCTATAGGCAGAGACAGGGCACTGTGCATAGGAGGCTGTGATGCTAGGGCTGACAGATAAAGGATGAGCATCGTAACATGATGGAGACAGGCCCTAGACTCCTCTTTTAAGATTAACAAGGACAAAGTCCTTATTGTTCCTTGACCTTTCAAATGAAAAATCTGTCTCAAAAAAACATAAATAAATAAGTGGATGAAATACTGCCTCAAAAAAGATAGATAGATAGAGAGAGAGAGAGAGAAATAGAATGAAACAGACAAGCTACCAAAGACCCTTTTATGCCATTGTTTACAGCTATGAAAGTGACTGATTAAATGTAATTCTCATAATCATAAGTAGCTGCCTGGGGACAGAGGGTAAGGGGGGAGAGCTATAAGTTTGTCTTTGTGTCTGGAACCAGGGGTGTCACAGAGCCTGTCTGGTGTCAGCAGGGTTCTGCTCATGACCGAGGTGGGAGAGGACACACTCCTTGAGTCCTGCCACTCTCCATGCTGCATCGAGGACTCCAGTCTTGTCAACCACACTCTGCCTTGAGGTTGTCACTGGGCTGAGAGCAGTCTGGGTGATCTCATGGGCTAAGCACTGTAGTTTGTAGATTTACCTCAGGCAGTTGGCATCACCAGTGTCTCTGAAGGTCAGTCTTTGCTTTCTGTTAAGATAACAATAACGCAGCAGTGAGCCACACACCAAGAGTATTCCTAGTCTGAAAATTCAAGGTAGAAAAGGCTATGGAATCTGAAACGGTTAGGGTATCACCGTGGTATATTTAAGATTTCAGACATTTGCCATGGCCACTCAAATAAAACACAGGTCTGAAGAACTTCAAAACTGGAAACACCCCTGGTCCAAACTAGTTCAGATAGGGGATGTTTATGTGCCTTTATGTGGATACACACTACCACTGTGTGTGTCTCCAGGCCATTAATGTATTAATATTAGATGCTAGGTACACATTAACATTCATTCTCATGAGAACACCAGAGGTAGGAGCATTGGGCCTGGAGTGGTCAAGTTACTTGTCAGGGTTAATGATCAAGAATCCTACTGTGCTTGCCCAGGCTGTGCTCTCTCTACTGTACCTTGCTCCCTCACAGTTCCAGTGTTCCTCTCTTCATAGTAACTCAGCAGCCTTTCTCAGGACCATTGGCACCATGCTAGGAATATCCATTCTTGACTGAGGCTTACAGAGAAGTTACCTGCTCAGATCTCTACAGTTAAGTGTCTCACCACAATGGGCCAGTGCTAGAGAGTCAAGGTTTGTTGTTTGTCTGCTGTCTAGTGTAACTTTAATTTTTTCCAACCTTATTTTTGTTTTTTGTTTTTTGTTTTTTGTTTTTTGTTTTTTTTTTTTTTGTTTTTTCAAGACAGGGTTTCTCTGTGTAGCCCTGGCTGTCCTGGAACTCACTCTGTAGACCAGGCTGGCCTCGAACTCAGAAATCTACCTGTCTCTGCCTCCCAAGTGCTGGGATTAAAGGTGTGAGCCACCACTGCCCAGCTCAAACCTTATTTCTAATGATGGTTCTTAAATGCTTTAACCTTCCTTGTAGCCCACCAACCACCAAAGGTAGTGGGAAAGATAGGATAGGGGTGGGGGAGGGGACCTGTTTAGAAAGGTTCTTTGGAGCAACTCCCATCTGTGTCATCTGGAAATCAGCAGTTCAGTTCACAGGTTAGCAAGCAGCAGCAGCTTGATCCATTCACAAACACTTCATGGGTACGCCAACAGTCCAGTTCAGTAGAGTTGGGTTAGCAACAGCGTTGACTTGACCTAGCAGAGACAGCTTGGCCTTAGCCTTGGCTCAAGTCAGCAGGAGGGACCTGTAGGGACACCAGTAGAAGTTCTCAGCTGTTCCAGTGTGTGCACAGATCTGGTTGTCATGGGGAAAACAGTATCCCAATGCGTGCAGTGTCCCAGTATATGCACAGATCTGGTTGTCATGGAGCAAACAGTGCCCCAGTGTGTGCAGTGTCCCAGTGCGTGCAATGTCCCAGTGCGTGCAGTGTCCCAGTGCGTGCAGTGTCCCAGTATGTGCACAGATCTGGTTGTCATGGGGAAAACAGTATCCCAGTGTGTGCAGTGTCCCAGTGTGTGCAGTGTCCCAGTGTATGCACAGATCTGATTGTCACGGAGCAAACAGTGTCCCAGTGTGTGCACAGATCTGGATGTCATGAGGGCAAGCAGTGTCGCAGTGTGTGTAGTGTCCCAATGAGTGCAGTGTCGCAGTGTGTGCACAGATCTGGTTGTCATGGGGGCAAGCAATGTCCCAGTGTGCGCAGTGTCCCAATGAGTGCAGTGTCGCAGTGTGTGCACAGATCTGGTTGTCATGGAGCAAACAGTGTCCCAGTGTGTGCAGTGTCCCAGTGTGTGCACAGATCTGGTTGTCATGGGGGCAAGCAGTGTCCCAATGCGTGCAGTGTCCCAGTGTGTGTAGTGTTCCAATGCATGCAGTGTCCCAGTGTGCGCACAGATCTGGTTGTCATGGGGCTGCACTTCACTTACCTGACACTTCTCTCTGGTCTAGATGACAGCGCATCTGCTGCCAGCAGCATGGAGGTATCAGACCGCATCGCCTCTCTGGAGCAGCGCGTCCAGATGCAGGAGGATGACATTCAGCTGCTCAAGTCAGCGCTGGCAGACGTGGTTCGGAGGTTGAACATCACAGAGGAGCAACAGGCTGTGCTTAACAGGAAAGGACCTACCAAAGGTGGGCATGGTGCAGCATCCATGGCAGCGTTAAATATTCTTGCTCCTGCTTGGGTGATTCACCCCCAAACTGACTCCAAATCAAAATGCCCTTAGCCCCCACCCACCCACCCACTGCACCAATCTCACTAAGGTCGACAGTCTTTGTTGGTGTGCTTTGGATGAGTTGCCCTGTGTGATGCTGAGGTGTGTCTTTGTAGACGATCCCGATCCCTAAATGCTCTTTGAGTCAAGGGAGGGACCATACACATGCACTACTGAGGACAGTAAAGGTTGCATGGGACACAGAGAGCTGACAGAGAGAGCTTCAGCCTCTTCTGAGGGTTCCATCCAAAAAGCCCACTGATATGTCCCATCTCTTCCTGTGTCCTCAGGTTACAGTAAAGCATAACAAAGTCATATGGTGCACGGCGGCCCCTCACTCAGTCTGGGTGTAGATGTGGGAGGTTCCCTTTAGAAAGCTGAATCCAGAGGCATCTAGCTGGCCGGTTTGCTCAGCTTCTTTTAGGGTGTGTATTTGGCTGCTTTGATAACCTTGTATTACCTGTGGGTACACAGCCTTCATCAGAGGTCTGTACCAGTAGGTTTCTGGTCAATTCAAGCCATTATTTCATGCCCTTCCCAGGACACAGCCTACAAAGGCAGTGCTAATGTTAAGTAACTTTGTAGTGACTATGCCTTCACATTTCAGAAACAAAAGTTGTCTTAATGCCCCTCACCACGTGCATATCAGTGTCCTGACGTTAATATCTGAGGGCAGTGGCTCCTCTTTTGCCAGAATTGATTTTCTGGCTGTCCCATCCAGGCTTGTGAGCTTCCTCTGGTTAAGACACCCTGAGGTTGTACCACGTAATGTCCCTTTGCAAAGCCTTTCTAAGCTGGGCGTGGTGGTATGCACCTTTAATTTCAGCTGTCAACAAAGCAGAGCAGGTGGAGCTCTGTGAGTTCTAAGACAGTCTGGACTACACAGAGAGACTCTTTCTCAAACATAAACAAAAACAAGAACAAACCTTTCTTGAACCATGGAGATAGCTCAGGCAGTAAAGTGCTTGTCATGCAAGTGTGAAGAACAGAGGGTGGTCCCCACTAAGAGGTAGCTGTTTAGGGGTTACAGTTCCAGTGCTAGGGAAGAAGATGGCTTCCTGGATGTCACTGCTTGGCCTAGCCTACTTAGCAGGCTTCAGGCCAGTGAGAGATCTTGTCTCAAAAAACAAGGCACATGAACTCACCTGTGCAGGTAGGTGTTCTCTCTTCCCGTCTCCCTCTCGCTCTCCCCCTCTTTCCCCTCCGCCTCCCCCTTTCTACCCCCCTCTTTCTCTCCTTGTTTCCTGGAGGCTTGGGTTGTCACTGGAGTCAGGAGAGGGCTGTCTAACATTTAATCTCCTTGGTCTTTCTCAAGCCTTGCCTTCTCACGGCTTGGCTAGGTCTCTACTCCGTGGAAAGGGACCCATTCCTTGTCCTTCGTGACACTTGAGGGCAGATCTACATCAGAGGCAGACGCTACCCTCAGCTCTGTATTTTGAATAATCCTTTCTAGTGACCTTTGCTTCTAAGTTCCAAAGCAGTTGGGGTATTTTGGACCAGAAACCCAGATATTTTAGACATTCATGACCCTCTCAACTCTCGACAAATAGATGTGATGACTACTGGGCCCCGAAGGGTGCCTTGAAAGAAGGCTCTGGGTTTCTAAAATCTCCTTATTTTTGAAGAGTAGGGGAAATAGCAGACAGGGTTCACACAGGGTTTTTCTTTTACTTGACGATGAGTGACATCTCTGAGGGATGTCTCATCATGACAAAACTGGAAAAAAAATTACTTTTTCACGATTACCTAAGGCCTCACTGTGCACTGCTTTCACGAATGGAAATCATCGTCGGTTTGAAAGTCACTGAGAAGTAAAAGGAAATCAGGAGAGTGGGAGACATGTATCATGAGGGGTGCCATGGCCCTACACTATGTCATTTGGGGGGTGGAGCTACGTATCCAAGGCTCTGGGGGCTGGGCCTGAATTTTACAAGCTGTGGTGTTGGGTTTTGGACTGTAGAATAGAAGAGGTGAGTTGAGGACCAGCATGCATCATTCCTCTCTCCACTCTTGACTGTGGCTGTCGTGTGATCAGCTGCTTCACGTTCCTGCCTTGATTTCCCCGCTATGGTGGCAGACGATGCCGGGAACTGTGATCTGAAATAAGCCCTTTCTCCGTAAACTGCTTTTTTGTCAGGGTGATTTTATTCCAGCAGTACAAATGAAGCCAGAATATCAGACCTCATCTCGAGCGCCTGCTTTGTGCCACACTTTGTGCTAGGGACTTTCAGTTCTTGTTCCTAACCCCTTACAAGGAAGTTAAAGCTTAGACAGGGTATTTGCTTATCCCTGGCTGGTCCCAGTTGATGGTCAAATCAGCCCTGTGTGCCCCAAGGTTCTCTGCCCTGTGTTCACACATACCTGTCAGTCCCCTTGAGACCCAGCTTGCCGCCATCTTGTCCTTGATAGTGCTCCCACCTCAGTATTTGCAGTGCTCCCTTTATCTGAGAAGTTCTTCTTTGTCATCCCTGCATTTACCTCTAGAAATAATTAAGATGTGATTTTTAAAAAGCACTTAACATTTTATGAGGCAGAAGGATATCTTCTATCTTAATGTTCCCTGGAAGTCAGGAAATCATTTCTCTCAGCAACCTAGAGACAGGAAGATGTATTGTTCCTTTCCCACAATCTGATCTCTCTCTCTCTCTCTCTCTCTCTCTCTCTCTCTCTCTCTGTGTGTGTGTGTGCATACATGTTTGGGTGTCAGGTGTGTCTATCCAGGGATGCTTGCCTTGATTGTGCTCTACTGTAGCTTTTAAAAACGATCTTATTAGTACTTTAATTATGTGTAAGTGTGTGTATACCTGTGTGGGGTTTGTGCATATGAGTACAGATGCCCAAAAAGCCATTGAAGAGTGTTGGATACACTGAAGCTGCAGTTGGTGGTGAGCCACTCACCGTGGATACCGGTAACCGAACTCAGGTCCTCTGAAAGAGGCTTGCACGCTCGTAACTGCTGCACCGTCTCTCCATCTCATGTTATCGAAATATAATGTGAGCTGACTGACAAATACAGGCATCTCTCTGTATGCCTGGGCTGACTGACAAATACAGGCATCTCTCTGTATGCCTGGGCTGACTGACAAATACAGGCATATCTCCGATGCCCAAGGACTGCTTCCAGGGCCACAAAATACCCAAACCAGAGGCTGCTCAGGTCCCTCACATATAATGGCAAATTGTTTTACATACAACCCACTCTCTTCCTTCTTTATAATTGAAGTCACCTCTGTGTCACTGTCACGTGTATGTCGTAAATGCTGAGTCCCGTTGTTCAAGGAATAATAGCAAGAAAAAGAAAACATGATGTCTTAAATACCATTGTCTGTTTTTTAGTTGGAAGAGCCCTGGGCATTGAACCTGTAGCTATGGAGGGCCACCTGTACCACATTCTCTCTATGTGTGGGCCCTCAGAAGCCAATGGTTGATGGAGCAGGCCCGTCAGTGGGCAGCCAGTGGCATGCGGCACTCTTAGTGTGGTGACAGGTGGGACTGCTCTTTTAAGTCCTTTATGTGTCCCTTCTCCTCCAGCCTCTGTTGGAGTCAGCACACGCACAGGCTTCCTCTGCCTTCACCTCCCCTTCAGGATTGAGGGCTGGGGAATGCAAGTGTAAGATCCAGTATTTATGCCTTTGTCTGACTCTGTGAGGATTGCTCGGCCTAGCACTCTCTCTCCACCTGGTGTTGCTGAAAGGACCTCTGCTCTGCTTTCTTCTAGGCTCTGCTAACTGCTCCTGCCTCAGCCCTTAAGGGCTACAAGTGGTGATAGTGTATTTCTGTTCCCAAGGGACACAGTGTTCAGCCTGGGCTCTAGGCTGGGTGTAGGCCATTCTATTAAAGCACATGGATAGAGGTGTGTGTGTGTGTGTGTGTGTGTGTGTGTGTGTGTGTGTGTAGATGACCCCTCTACCATGGCTCTACAGGCTGTGGTCCAGGAAATCCAAAAATGGCTGTCTACTAACAGAAGTTTCAAGAAGCCAGCAGTTGTCCAGTCCACAAGGCTGGGTGTCTGAACTGGTCTTCTGTATATGCTGGGATCCTGAAGAAGTAGACATGCTAGCAAGGCGAGAGCAGGCAACCTCCCTCCCTCCCCCCACGACCTTGTATCGGCTGCCCCAGAAGGTGTGGCCCAGATTAAAGGCAGATATTCTCACCTCAAAAGATCCAGATTAAAAGTAAGTCTCTCCTCAGCAGGGAGTGTTGGCACACATCTTTAATCCCAGCACCCGGGAGGTAAAAGCAGGTGGATCTCTGAGTCTGAGGTTAGCCTGGTCTACAAAGTGAGTTTGGGCTACACCAAGAAATCTTGTCTTGAAAAACAAAACAACAAAAATAGTGAGTCTCCCCACTTCAAATGATTTAATAATAGTAAAAGAAGATCCCTCAAGGGTGTACCCAGCTGCTTGGATTTTAGTTAATTCCAGATGTCAAGTTGACAACCCAAAATAACCATCACATACCTGATAGGACTCCCAGAGAAGGATGTGACAGTCAGGATGGTAAAGACAATAGGACAACCAAGGCTGGCAGTGCCATAGTCAGCTGTACTCAGTGTGGTCCCCAGAGCTCCAGAACATTGCCGGACAGTGGGGCAGAGAGGCAGTCTCAGACCCTCCCCTTCCCCTTCTCCCCTCCCCTCCCCTCCTGACTGGAGCAGTGCTGGAGCAAGCACACTCTCTAGGTCATCTCGTACCCACCAAGTGGGTGGGGTCAGGTGACCTTGATGGGTCACATTATGTCCCCAATCAGGAAGCAGAGAGCAGTGAACACAGACCACTACTGAGCCCAGTGTCTGCTGTTGCACAGTCCAGGATCCCAGCCAGGGGATGGTTCTACCTACAGTGAGCAGGTCTTCCCACTTCAGTGGTCCTAACCAAGAACATCCCCACAGGCATGGCCAGAACCAGATGATTCTAGATTCCGTCAAGTGCACAATTAACGCTAACAATCACTCTTGCTCGGACTTCTGGCCCGTGTGTGTTACAGGCAGTTCATTTACTTTGATCACTGAAGCAGTCGGCTGTTGAATGGACCAGCTTGCTTATCCATTTTACCTATGGAAGGACATCTTGGTTCCTTCTAGTTTTTGACAATCGCAACTAAAACTGCTATAAATATTTACATGCAGGTCTGTGTAGACATACGTTTTCAGACAATTAGGTAAATACTTAGTGTCAGAATGATTACCAGATCATATGGTAAGATTATATTTAGCTTTACGAGAAGCTGCCAAACTGTATTCCAAAGTAGCTGCACTGTTTATCATCCTGTTATCAAAGCGTGTGGGTTCCTGTGGCTCCGATGGCTCGAGATTGGTGTTTCATTTTGGTTTGGGGATTTCAGCCATCCTAATAGTCGGACAGAGCTAGTTCATTAGTGTTTTGATTTGCATTTCCTAGTGACAGTGAAGTTATCTGTCTCTTCATGTGTCCATTTGCCACCTGACGACCTTGAGTGAGGCATCTCTTACCTTTTGTCCATTATTTTTAAAAATTGGGCCATCTGTTTTCTTACTGTTGGATTTTCAGAGTTCTTACACTCTGTACAAATCCTTTATGAGATACATAACTTATCAGAGATATTGGACACATATTTTCTTCCAACCTATAATTTGTGTTTCCGTCCTCTTTAAATTTCTTTGGCAAACTTGTAAAGTTCTTAACGAGGACCACTTTGTTGATTTTTCTCTCATGGGTCAGTCAGGCTTTTGATATTTATTGGTTTAATTTTTAAAACATTTATGAAGTAAGAGTGTTTTGTCTATGTATGTGTGTGTGTACCACATGTTTGCCTGGTGCCCAAGGAGGACAGAGGAAGGTATCGGATCCTTCGTAACTGGAGTTACGGACAGTTGTGAACCGCTGTGTGGGTTTGGGGAATGGGACCCAAGTCCTCCGAAAGAGCAACCAGTGCTCTTAACCTCGGAGCCATCTCATCAGTGTCCATGATGGTTAGTCTTAACTATTAGGTTGCCCTGACTACAATCATCAGAGAAGAGAGCCTCAGTTGAGGAATTGTCTAGGGCAAGTTGGTCTGTGGCCATGTCTGTGAGAGATTGTCTTGACTGTTAATTGATGAAAGAGGACCCAGTCCATGTGACATCCCCATCCCCTGTGTAGGGTATCTTGAACACTATGAAAGAGTAAAGCTGAGAGAAGATGCAGAAGCCATTGTGAACGTGCTCTCTTCTCTCTGCCCATTTCAGTGGATGTGCCATGACTGGCTACCCAAGTTCTGGCTTTGACTTCCCCTCAGCGGTGGACTGTGGCCTGGAACTGTAAACCAAATGCACGCACCCTATCTTCTGCTATGCTGCTTTTGTTCTGAATATTTTATCACAGGAAGAGAAATGAAAACAGAACAGAACCATATCTTAAACAGCAGAAGCATTGTTGTGTTAGGGCAGTGGCTCAGTTGGTTGAGTGCTTATGTAGTGTACACAAGCCCTGGGATTGATCCCCATCACTGTGTAAGCTGGACACAGTGGCCCACATCTGTACTGTAAGTGCTTGGGAGGTAGGAGGACTAGGAAGGGGAGGGGGAGCAGGTGGAGGAGAAGAGAAGGAGAAAGAACAGGAGAAGGAAGCACAGGAACTGAGGAGGAGCAGGAAGAGGAGCAGGAGAGCAGGAATTGAGGAGGAGCAGGAAGAGGAGTAGGGGAGGAAGAGCAGGGGAGGAGGAGCAGCAGGAGAGGAGGAGGAGGGGGGGCAGGAACAGCAAGAACCGAGGAGGAGGAGCAGCAGGAGGAAAAGGAACAGGAGGAGGAGCAGGGAAGGAAGAACAGGAGGCAAAGCAAGAGAAGGAGTAGAGGAGGAAGAGGAGGAGGAGGGGAGGAGGAGGGGGGAGGAAGAAGAGCAGGGGAGGAGGAACAGGAAATTACTAAGTCCTTCAAAACTTGCTTCTAGAGATGTTCAGCTTTATGCTTCTCATTACTTGTGAGCTAATATCTATGTAGAGTGAGAAGATGCTATCTAGGGTCTTAGTTTGGTCATCAATGCTGAAAGTCCCACCACCTGCCTTTGAACCCTTGCTGCTACTGCTGGCTTTTAGAATTGAAATCACCTGTGCAGCTTGGTTCCATGCAGCCTGGGTTCTGTGGATTGTTACTGCTGCGATGACGAGGGAAGTTCTGACTTCATCCTATGCTTCTCTTGCAGCGAGACCACTGGGGCAGACCCTGCCATTAAGAACCACCGTCAACAATGGCACCGTGTTACCAAAGAAACCCAGTGCTTCCCTCCCATCCCCCTCGGGGTCCAGGAAAGAAATGGTTGTGCCGGTAACCAAAAGGTAGGCTACTTGAAGCACCCTCCTACATACACATGCACACGCGCACACACACACACACCCCTGACTTTCTCAATGCAGCTCTTTGGGGGTCTAGAAGGAGCACTCCTTTCTTGTAAGATGCTTGTGGTCTCATCTGATTTGAAGCTTGTAGAAGGCCAGGCTTTGATGTGTTGCCATCCATGAATGGTAGATAACTCAGTATCTGCTTTATATCTAAGGTGTTACTTATGAAGTCTCAGCCAAGACAATAGTAGGGGGTAAGTATTTTTATTTACCATCTTTATAAAGAAACAACTAGGATTCCAACCCACATCCCTACACGCAACATGGCAAAGCTCATATTGCCATAGAAACCTTTAAGTTTTATTGTTAAGATTTGGGTAAACTCATACTTTTGAATTGTGCCTAAAAGTGGGATCCTAGAAATCTGCATTATCTTCAGATAGATCGCAGTTCACATTCAACTTTTTGATGACTTATCGACTATTGCATTTCAATGATGTCTTTTATAATCAGCATTAATCTTTAGACCGTAGAAAATTAAATGCTCACTCATTTTATAGTTTAGCTAGCTTTGAAGACATTCCTCTGAAGCGCTACCTCAGGTGCACCAGGAGAGTATTACAGAGGGATGGGGAGGTGGGGCAGAGGTTCGTACAGTTTCTGTGCAAGCAGCAAGCATAAGGATCAGAGTTCAGATCCCAGGAACCCATGTAAATGCTGGGTGGGCAAGGCAGCCAGTATCTGGGAAGCAAAGATAGGAGCTACCCCTGAGCAGGCTAGCCAGACCAGCCTTCTCAGTGAGCTTTAGGTTCAACTGAGAGACCCTGCCTCAATGAATAAGGTGGAGAGCAATCAAGGAAGACTCCTGATTTCAACCACATGCATGTGTACACACATATAAACACAAATACAGTACACACACACACCACACCACACACGCATATATCCCTAAGCACTCACACACACACATATACATAAAGCACACACACCCCATATGACACACACACACCAAGCACACACACTCACACACACACACACCACACCACACAAACATACCATATCACACACTCACTACACACATATACACACCCCAATACACACCCCAGGCATACACGTACACCAAACATGCACACACACATCAAGCACACACATCTACACACACACACTCATGCACACGTATACCATTCATACACACCACACAAAGAATAGAGCAAACCTGTGGAATTCCCTAAAATGCTCGTGGCCTCAGAGACACTGAGGATTTGGATGTGGGTGCTGAAGTCCTGGGAAGACGCCTATGGGCTGCACCTGCTGCCTCTGTACCCTAGAGCAGGGACCTAGCCGTCACCTTCACTTGTCACTTCCTCTAGTTTACTCTTGAGGTCCCTCCCAAGAAGGTGACTGTGAACCCCAGTCATGCCGTCTGGGCCCAGGGCATGCCTTCATGAGACGACACTTCATGTCAGCAGAGGCTGGATGCCTGTGTCCCCCTGACCCCAGGAAACTTGCTAGTACATGGTGGGTGCCCCTGTAGCTGCTGGACCTGTCCTATTTTATTCTAACCAAGGTAACGGCTTCCTGGGACAGCCCTGACCTCCCTGTCCATCAGGTGAGACACAGAGGAGTTTTGACAAGATACATTGCCATCCCAGCTTGGTTTCCTGTTGCTGTGATAAAATGCCCCCAGTACAAGCAACTTAAGAATAAAGGTTAATTTTAGCTCACAATTCCTGCTTGCTGCCATTGTGTTGGGAGAATCAAGGCAGGACTTAAACCAGCTAGTCACACCCACAGCCAAGAACAGAGAGAGAATGCATGCTTGCTTGCCAGGGCCCCGCCCACGAAATGGAGCTGCTCTAGTTAAAAGTGGGCCTTTCAACCTCAATTAACCCAGTTCAGAAAATCCCCCTCAGGCATGCCCAGAGGCCAGCACAGCCTAGGCAATCCTCCTAGACTCTATTTCGATTGTGTCAAGTTGATAATTAAAACTCACCATCACGGTCACTGACAGATCCATGGGAGAAGAAGGAGGTGCCCGTGGGACCAGTAGAGAGAGCTAAACCTTTTGGGGACTCTGCTTTTTATCAGGGCCAGTGGTGTCATCTGGCTGTCCAGAGATAGTCCATAGTTGCTAACTTTAGGGAAAAAACAAAAAACAAAACAAACAAACAAAAATACCAAGTGGACAACTTCCTGTGTCCCTGCTGTTGGCAGTTGGGGATTGTGCTGAGGTTTGGGTTGGTGACTTGAGGAGTGACTGGGTCATAGTTCAGATGGAAAGTCATTGTAAATAGGCCAAAGGTGATGAGAGGTACAACTGATACTAAATCAATTCTGTCAGGCCTAAAGTGGATGGTGTTAAGTTAGGACACCTTTTGAAATATATATAGAATTAATCAGAACATCCAGCCCCTCACCAAGCAGATTGTCCTCACAGTGCTTTTTAAAACTTTAAAGTGCTGCCCGGTGGTGGTGGTGGTGGTGGTGGTGGTGGTGGTGGTGGCACTTGCCTTTAATCCCAGCACTCAGGAGGCAGAGGCAGATGCAAGCCTGATCTTCAAAGGGAGATCTAGGACAGCCAGGGCTACGTAGAGAAGCCTGTCTTGAAAAACCTCCCTGACTTCAAGCTGTACTACAGAGCAGTAGTGATAAAAACTGCATGGTATTGGTACAGTGACAGGCAGGTAAATCAATGGAATAGAATCGAAGACCCAGAAATGAACCCACACACTTGATCTTTGACAAAGGAGTTAAAACCATACAGTGGAAAAAAGACAGCATCTTCAACAAATGGTGCTGGTTCAACTGGCGGTCTAGAAGATTGCGAATTGATCCATTCCTATCTCCCTGTACAAAGCTCAAGTCCAAGTGAATCAAGGACCTTCACATAAAACCAGATACACTGAATCTGATAGAAGAGAAAGTGGGGAAGAGTCTTGAACACATGAGCACAGGGGAAAAGTTCTTGAACAGAACACCAATGGCTTGTGCTCTAAGATCAAGAATTGACAGATGGGACCTCATAAAATTACAAAGCTTCTGTAAGACAAAGGACACTGTAAATAGAACAAAATGGCAACCTACAGATTGGGAAAAGATCTTTACCAATCCTACCTCCGATAGAGGGCTAATATCCAATGTATGCAAAGAACTCAAGAAGCTAGAAGAGATCCAAATAACCCTATCAAAAAATGGGGAACAGAGCTAAACAGAGAATTCTCATCTGAGGAAACTCGAATGGCCAAGAAGCACCTAAAGAAATGTTCAACATCCTTAGTCATCAGGGAAATGCAAATCAAAACCACCCTGAGATTTCACCTCACACCAGTCAGAATGACTAAGATCAAAAACTCAGGTGACAACAGATGTTGGCGAGGATGTGGAGAAAGAGGAACACTCCTCCATTCCTGGTGGGAATGCAAGTTGATACAACCTCTCTGGAAATCAGTTTGGTGGACCCTCAGAAAAATGAACATAATACTACCTGAGGACCCAGCTATTCCACTCCTGGGCATATACCCAGAAGATGCTCCAACATGTAATAAAAATGCATGTTCCACTATGTTCATAGCAGCCATATTTACAATAGCCAGAAGCTGGAAACAACCCAGATGTCCCTCCACAGAGGAATGGATACAGCTAATGTGATACATTTACACAATGGAATACTACTCAGCTATTAAAAACAATGACTTCATGAAAGTCACAGACAAATGGATGGATTTTGAAAATATCATCCTGAGCCAGGTAACACAGTCACAAAAGAATGAACGTGGTATGTACTCACTGTTAAGTGGTTAGTAGCCCAAAAGTTTGAAATACCTAAGAGTCACTTCGCAGCAACAGTAAGGCTGAGTGTGAGGTCCCAGATGGAGGACTTGGAGAAGGGACTGAAGGAGCTGAGGGAGTTTGCATCCCCAGGGAGGCATCAACAGTGGCAACTGCCTGACCCCCAGATACTCCTGGAGACTGATCCACCAACCAAAGAATACACATTGAGGGACCCATGGTGCTGGCCACATATGGGGCAGAAGAGGGTCTTGTTAGCCATCAGGGGGAGGAGAGGCTCTTGGGCCTGAGGGTGTTAGATGTCCCAGTATAGGAGAATGCCAAGGAGGGAAGACGAGAGTGGGTGGGTGGGAGAACACCCCCATAGTGGCAGGGGCTGGGGGGAGGGAATGGGGAGGTTTCAAAGGGGAGATCTGGAAAGGGGAAAACATTTGAAATGTAAATAAAATATGAAAAAAAAAAAAAAAGAAAGAAAGAAAGAAAAACCAAACCAAGTCGAGCAGTGGTGGCGCAAGCCTTTAATCCCAGCACTCAGGAGGCAGAGTCAGGTGGATTTTTGAGTTCGAGGCCAGTCTGGTCTACAGAGTGAGTTCCAGGACAGCAAGGACTGCAAAGAGAAACCCTGTCTCAAAAAAAAGAAAGAAAGAAAGAAAGAAAGAAAGAAAGAAAGAAAGAAAGACCAAATCAAACCAAACTAAATCAGACAAAAAAAAAAAAAACCCAAACAAACAAGAAAACAAATTAAACCAACAAACCACATTTTATATCTTTCTATTTTCCCTTGAATCATCCATTTTTTATAACCAACACAAAATATTTTTTGGCTTATTCTAACTGACAGCGAGAGGTAGCACTTTGACTCTAGATGTAAGACCAACAAAATTGACTTTTTCCCTGTAAACCTCAGGTCTTTATCTCTTATTTTTTTATTGTAATAAAAGCCACCTAACATTAAATTTTCTGTCCAGCAGACTCCCAGAACTTTTTGTCTCTCAAAATGGAATCTCTATGTCCACTAAATATTTCACCTCTTCACCCCTGCAGCCCCCGACACTACCCCTCTTCCCTCGGACACTGTTTTAGCTAATTTAATAATAAAATTAATAAAGTGTGTGCGCACACGCGTACAGCACCATACACATGCCAGCACGCCACGGTTGTCCGTGCAGAGGTCAGAGTGCAACTTGTAAAACTCAATTCTCACCCTCCACCATGTGGGCCCTGGGGATGACACTCCGTTCATCAGCTTGGTTGTAAGTGTCTTTACCCACACAGCCATCATGCTGGTCCAGTCCCGGGATTGAATGTATAGGTAACTACACTTGCCCTTGCAATTTTTTAAGTTACAGTTTTGTTTTGGTTTTATTTGTATGAGTGTGCCTCTGTGTGTGTGTGTGTGTGTGTGTGTGTGTGTGTGTGTGTTGTGTGTCTGAGTGTGTGGGTATCTTGTCAAAGGAAAACTTGAAAGAGTTGGTTCTCCCTCCCACCATGTGGGTCCCTAGGGTGGAAGGCTGTCCATCGAGCTTGAGGCAGATAAATCTACCCACCGAGCCATCTTGCTGGCCCCTGTATCTTTTATAATTAGTGATCTACACGATTTTTTTCATATGATTGTAGACCGTTTATACATCTTCCAAGACGTCTATCCAACACCTTTACCTAAGTACTGATTTCCCTACTTATGCCTCTTGACACAATATCTGGCTATGTAGTCCAGGCTGTCCTGATACTTGTGATTTCCTGCCTCCGCTCCCATAGTGTTGGGCTTACAGGCGTGTGACAGCACCCACACCTACGTGTATGTTAGTTGGAGTAGCAACTATAGAGCTTTCTTATATATTGAATATTCACCACGTATTAGGTGTGTGCCCTGCAGCTTTGTGTTGATGTTCCTGCATTGTCCCTCCACTCCGATGATCGTTTGTTTGCTTGATCCTTTGCTTTGACGTCAACAGGCTTTATGGACAAGCAGATTGTGGTCCGATGGGCAGACTGTATTTGCCCTTGGTGTCTATGGTGCAGGGTCCCATTCTAAGCCTTCTCCCCTGTACTGTCTTCTAGGAGTATTTAGGTTGTCGGTGTTAACTGTAGCTCATTAGTCACTTCTAAGGTAATTTTTAGGCATTGTGTAAGGCAAAGGCCTGCCCTCATCCCTTTGCATGTGATTTCCAATTTCCTAGAATTCATTTGTTAAAGAAACTGTCATTTGTCCACTGGGTAGTCTTGACATTTTTATTGCAATCTTTTTTTCCATAGATGCAAAGGTTCATTTCTGGATTCACTCTTTTGAACCACTGGTCTCTAATAAAAGCATCTTGGTTGCCAGTACTGTGATGTCGTTAGCACTGCGGGTTTAAACTCAAGAAGTATGAGGCCTTCATCTCTATTCCCTCCCCCAGCCTCGACTTGTTTCTGCAAATCTGCTTGCCTTTCTGTTGCTGTGATTAACATCATGAGACAACTTGGGAGAGAAAGGGTTTATTTGTCTTTCAAGCGCAGGAAGCCAGGGCAAGAGTTTAAGGCAGGAACTGAGGCAGAGGCCATAGAGGAATGCTGTTCACTGGCTTGCTCAGCCTGCTTTCCTTTACAACCCAGGACCGCCTGCACAACTATGACACTACCCGTGGTAAGCTTGGCCTTCCAACATCAATCATTAATCAATAAAAAATGCATGCTGGGTGGAGGTAGTGTAATTCTAGAGCTCAGGAGGCAGAGGCAGGAGGA
The DNA here is from genome assembly GCA_019843965.1 of Rhynchomys soricoides. Classification (NCBI taxonomy): domain Eukaryota; kingdom Metazoa; phylum Chordata; class Mammalia; order Rodentia; family Muridae; genus Rhynchomys; species Rhynchomys soricoides. Next base: position 589,413 of record JADRCH010000100.1, on the reverse strand, counting down.
TTTCTGTGAGTTCAAGGGCAACATGGTCTACAGAGTGAGTTCCAGAACAGCCAGGGCTACAGACAAACCATCTTGGGGAAGAAAAGAAAGAGAGAGTAAGAGAGTGAGAGAGAGAGAGAGAGCTAGAGAAGAGGAAGAAAGGAAGGAAAGAAGGAAGTGCCCCATATGTAGACTTGCCTACTGGCTGTTCTGATAGATGCAACTCCTCAATTGAGGATTCTTCTTCCAAGGTAACTCTAGTGTGTGTCAAGTTGACAAGAACTAACCAGCACAATTACCTTTGAAGTCTTAATAAGGATTGCCCTGAATCTGTAGAGTGCTTTAAGTAATATGGCCACTGAGTCTTCTAATCTACAAGCATGGTCTTTCTATTTATATCTTAATAAAAATTTATTTAAATCTTAATTTTTCTAGTAAATTGTATGGTTTCAAAGTGTGCATGTCTTTTGCCTTCTAAGATCATGTTGTCCCTACGTAGCCATTTCTAATGTTGTAATAAGTAGAAATGTTCTCTTCATTTCCTTTCAGATCAGATGGAAATACACCTGTCTTTTTGAGTGTTGATTTTTTTAAATCTTGAAGTTTTGCTGAAATTGTTTACTTGTTGCACCTTCTCCTGGGGATAAGGCCACAGCTCTGGGGATAGAGTGGACTGGGCCGCTGAGGGAATGAATAAGAACAGACACACAGACACAGAAAAGCTGCAGTCAGGTGGCCTAGGCCTTGTATAGGGATGCCTCAGCACTGTGGAAGCTTAGGGTGTTTATTTTGTACAAGTGAACAGGGAGGCAAGACTAGAGCACAAATACATCTGAACAGGGAGTGGGGTTATCACCTACAGATGTCACAGGTTAAGGTTTTTATGCACAATAAAGAGGTAGAGTTAGCTAATCTTGGTAGGAGCTGTCTGCAGGTAAAACTCAGGAAGACGACTACAGTGAACATTTTCTTCAACACTGTCAACATCTGCACGTGGAAGGCTCTGCCCCTGTCATAGGGCTGAGACACTGAGACCTTTGACATGTTTATGCCTATGACAAACAACACACATCCACCCAGGACTTCACTCACGCCCTACATAATGTGTGTGTGTGTGTGTGTGTGTGTGTGTGTGTGTGTGTGGTTTTTAAAGTGGCTTGCATACTCATTAGCCTTTGCTGTCCACAGAGGAGCCCTTGTGCCTTTCCACTGTGGATGGTTTGGTTTTTCCTGTCTAACTGCGGTGGTGAGGATTTCTAGTACTCTGTCGGATACGGTGAGCTTGGCAGCTCTTTTCCCACTCTCAGAGAGAACGCTTTCAACCTTCCCTCCTTGAGTAACTTAGTGGTGGTTTCCTGGGCAGCTTCTGCTCCATGGAGAGCGGTTTGTTTCTGTTCCTGGTACTTTGAGTGTCTTTATCGTGAAAGGTTTTTTTTTTTTTTTTGTTTTTTTTTTTTTATACTTTTTCTTTTAAAAATTATTCTATTACATTTTATTTCTTGTTGTTTTGCAGGTGTGTGTGCATGCCACAGCATACAAGTGGGGGTGAGAGGACCCTTACGGGCGTTTGTTTTCTCCTTCTACCATGTAGGCCCCAGGCTTGGCCATACTGAAGTTTCTAGGCTTGAGTGGCAAGCACCCTTACCCACTAAGCCACCCCACTGACCCACTGACCCACTGACCCACTGACCCACTGACCCACTGGCCATCAAAGGCTTTTTTCTGCACTAATTGAGATGGCTGTGTGACGTTTGCTCTTTATTAATGTGGTCGTTACATTGTTTGATTTTGATTCTTTGAAACCTTTGAAATCAAATCATAAGCCTCAGTTTGTTCTGTTCGATCTTTGAAATTCCTTACTGAATTCAGTTTCTTGGTATCAAGGATATTGGTCTTTTTGTTTTGTTTTGAGACAGGGATTCTCTGTGTAGCCCTGGCTGTCCTGGAACTCACTCTGTAGACCAGGCTGCCCTCGATCTTTTTTTTTTTCTTTTTTGAGGATACTGGTCTTTATTTTTCTTTTCTTTTAGTGGAATTGTCTGGCTTCAGTATTGGAGCGATACTTGTCACATAGAACGAAATCAGAACTCTTCAGTCCCTGTCAGTTCCAAAGAAGAAAGTTGATGCTAATTATTCTTTTGCTATTTGATAGGGTTCTCCTGTGAGGCCAACTGGTCTTGGGCTCTCCTTTTTCGGTAGGCATTTTTTTTTTTTTATTGCTGCTCAGTCTCTTGCTAATTATAGGTCTGTTCATATTTTTAATTTCTTTATGATTCATTCTTATTAGGCTGTGTATTTCTAGGGTCAGATCCACTCCCTCTAGATTCTCCAGATTTTTTAGCATGCAATTATTCATGGTAGTCTCCTATAATTCCATATATTCTGGGGTGATGTCACTTTTAATGGTATTCTTTCATTCTTCACCCTTTGGTTGCTTAAGCCTCCTCTTTCTTTTCCCCTGCTCGGTTTTCTGGAGGCATTTGGATTTTGTTGACCTTTTTATGAAACTAACCCCTGGTGCTGCTGTTTCTCTTTCCTGCTCTCTTTCTGCTCTCTTTCTGCTCTCTTTCCTGCTCTCCGTCCACGTCTTCATCTTCATTGTGCTCCTTTCTTCCGCCAACCTCAAGTTTTGAGTGTTCCTTTTCTGGTTTGAGGAGGGGTGAAGTGATGTGGTGGCTGGGTCTTTACCTGTGTTTCATCCCAGAGCGAAGAGCTCCTGGGTAGAGAGGGTTGTCAGCAGTATAATCTTAAGGGGGGGGGGGACTGGCTGATAGACACCATGCTGTGTGCATGCACGTGTGAGGTGCAAGTGTGTGATTGCATGTGTGCATTTAAACATGCCCCCCAAAAAACAAAACAAAGGAAAAAAAAAACCATGCCCTCTCTGGCTCTGTAGACTTGACTTTCCCTTCCTTTCATCCTTCCTTCCTTCCTTCCTTCCTTCCTTCCTTCCTTCCTTCTTTCCAGTCTTTCCTTCCTTCCCCATCTTTGTGGTATTGGCAATTTTTGTGGTACTGGGAGTCAATCCCACGCCCTCACAAGTGCTGGGTAATCATGTACATGAAGATGTAGATGAGAGCTACATCTTCAGCTAGGCTACTCTCCTCTTTTTAGCCTTCCAAAGCAGTTCAACCAGTTCACCTGCTCTGCTGTTCTCAGCACGAAGCTTCAGACAGGAAGGATGCGGTTTTCCAGGACTTAGCCCTGGGAGTGCAGAGGACTTTGCTTCCCTCAGTTGCTGTGGGCTTCCATGGGTTTGCATCCCACTTACCTGAGAGCTGGAGACAGGAACAGCCGCCCTTAGATATGATATGGTGAAGCAGCTTTCATTAAGAAAGGTTTCTGAGGGCAGAAAGAAGCCAGCCAGACTTCCTGAATGTTGAGGTTAAAACAGGGTGTGTGCAAGGCTCCACCGGGAAGGACACAGCTCCAGATGACGCAAGCCGGGACATCTGGGGGGCACGAATTGTGTGTGTTTGTTTTCAAGAGAAGACTCTGGGGGGTTTTAGTCTGGTGCTTAAGCACAAAATCCCCTTTGGAAACAGTCCAGCCCCAGCAGTCGATGCATTGTGTTGCCAATTAAAATTTAGTCTGGGACTGGGCTCCCCCTGCTTTGGAACCCTTGGGAAGAGGTTTTGCTTTTATTTGTCAAAGGAAAGGGGCAGAAAATCCGAAGAAGACATTGTAGGTCACACCTTGCTCTGTGGGCTGCTGAGGCCATCAATAGCACAGTTTCTCAGCACTCAAAAAAAAGACAATGGCTCATTGTCTCTGTTTGCAGGGCTGGGACAATTGGGTGGGGGTAGTGGGTGGGTGGGGGTGGGGGTGGGGAGCGAGCAGAGATCAAAAGAACAAAACTGGTACAGGGCATCATTTCCACAGTGCTCTGTGCCAGTCTAAGACAGAGTCGTGAAGTAGCTGTCACTCCCCAACAGCCAACTGCCCTTTGGAAAAGCAGGCTGTTAGATGTGTGACCCAGCCTAAGTCAGTGCCAGATACACATGCCACGTAAGAGCTAGAAAACAATATCTGACTTCAGTTGGTTTTTAAAGAAAAGTTATTTCTAGACTGGGCATGGCAGCTCATCTCTGTCATCTCAGCACTTGGGAGCTTGAGACCAATACCAAACCAATGTTGGGGAAAGGGTACAGTCTATAAGAGTCCTGGGTCTACCTGGACTGAAGGCTAAGATCCTGTTTTATTTTTTTTAAATTTATTTGTTTATTCACTTTACACCCCAATATCAGCACTCCCTCTCCTGCCAGGGCCCCCTCAAGAAGATCCACCTCCTTTCTCAGAAAAGGGGGAGCCTAACATTACTCATCCAGCATATCAAGTCACTGCAGTACTAGGTAGGTCCTCTGCTGCTGAGGCCAGACAAGGCGGCCCTGTTATTTTTAATATATGTCTCTGTGTTCAGATCCAATAAGTGGAGGTGTTAAATAGGGTGGTGTGTTTGCCTTTGTTGTCCGTAGCAAAGTAAGGAACGGTTGGTTATGGTGTTGCGTCTGGAAGGACTAGATGGCCCCTGCCTGTTACCAGAAACCATACAATTCCCGTAGCTCAAGTAGTCAGCTTTGTACAGAAGAGAACAGTAACTGGTTTTTTCCCTAAGACATTTTAAGCTCCTGTTTCTGGGAAAGAACTTGTGTCACAAAGGCTTTAGGGGCTGGGTTGATGGCTCGGTGGGCAGGAATGCCTGCTACACAAACACAAGGCTCTGAGTTCGGATCCTCAACACCCCACAAAGGAATCTGGGTGTGGTTGTGCAGATGTGAAATCCCAGCACTGTTGGACACTGAGATAGGAGTAATCTTGGGGTTCACTGGCTGCCAGCTCAACTTGAAGCTCAGTGTGGGATTTCTCACAAGGGGGGAAGGAAGAGGGCAGTCGGGGAAGACACCTGACATGTCCTCTGACCTCCTTGGGCACATGAGCAGTGCACACACCTACTCTTATGCACATGTACCCCACAGCACAGGTACACACACAACTCGAAGAAGTAAAGACATTTTTAAAGATGTGCTTTAATCTACCTTTGTCATAATGATGGAGAAGAGCATGTTTTATTTAACTATTAAAGTCTGTCATCTCAGACTGTTAGAATTCGAGGTGTCATATCAGGACAAAGAGCACCCAGCATAGCACAGAAGACATGGTCAATGCCTAGTATTCGTTGAGTGGGTCACAGTTTTAAATTCATTCTCAGAAACTCCCCGGTCCTAAGAGCTCTGTGTCAAATCCCTGTTGGTTGTAAATGTCCAGAGCCTTTTAATGAAATTTTGGAAGAACCGTATCTTGAGTTCAAATGATCTAATGATAAGAAAGTCTTAATTCTAGCCTCTTGGGCTAAGAGTTATTATCTCATCACAAGAAAGAATGCCACATTTCTCCGCTGCAGACATTTTTATCATGTCCAAGATTCAAATTGGCAGAGTTCTTTGACGTGTAAATGAAATACAAAAAGCCGCTTTCTCTTCAGACTTAGAAGTTTGGGGTCACATGTGGAGACAGACAAGCAGACAGGAAGAAATGCCAGTGTTTACACACAACCCCGAAAACACTCAGTCTCCCTCAAGGACCCAGAGATGAGCTGGGTTATTGTGAGGGCTCTGGAAAGCTGGTACCCCTGCCATGTCCCCAATAAAGAACATTGTTTTCACTTGCTGTCCAGAGGGACTGTAAGGTCTTTGATATTCCCTGCTGGTGATTAAAAGGAGCTTCCTGCCGAGAGTCGACAGCCCCACTCTGGCTGCTCTTGTTGCCTCAGTCTTCCAAGCTTTTGCTTTCTGTCCTTTATCTGAGCTCTCTGAAATCCTCTTTAATTCACAAGGGCTCTTGGTTCTCAAAAGGAAATGTCTTATATCTTTTTTCTTCTAAGTATAGAACAATGGTTACTTTTCTCTGTAAAGTTTAACATTTGGATGCAAATGTGGGTTATACCCAAGCTGTATCGCAGAGCAGGGTGTGGGGGTCTGATGTGTGAAGCCTGCAGTTGCTTAGTTTTTTACACTTTCCCACTGGAACTGAAGAGTTGGCTCGGTGGTTAAACTCACTGGCTGCTCTTGCAGAGGACCAGGATTCAGTTACCAGCACTCCCATGGTAGCCTACAACTGTCTATAACCGCGACTTCACAGACCCTGATGCCTTCCTCTGGTCTCCTTGGACAGCAGACATTCTCGTATACACACACAAGCAAACGTTTATACACATAAAAATAAAAATAAACAAATAAATCCAAAACCCACAATGCTTTCTCATACTTCTGTGCTGATGTGTGGACAGAATGGGTCTGAGACACTCTGAGTAGATCAGTGCCAAGATGAAAGGAGCTTAGATCTGCTTTGTAAAATCCTAGCTCTCCTCCCTCCAGCATAGTGGCTCAGTGGCTTTATCCAGAGCCCCCCATTATATATTGGGTTTGTAGGAACCTACCAGATCTGCAGAACTGGTGTGCCTCAAAGTCCTGAAGGAACACAACTGCTCTGATATCCCTACTTGCTGACTAAGGAGGCTTCCTACAGGAAGGTCCTGGTTAGTTGACCAGTAGAGAAGGCTTGAACTAGAGCCACTAACCCTCTTGAGCTCTTGGAAGCTCCGGCAAGTTGCTATATCCTCAAATTTGTTTTCTTTGTCTGTAAAATGAGGTGGTGATATTTTTGAAGGGAATGTGTGAGAGTTAAGTGAAGTAATCTGTGTCAGATGAGAAGTGTCCAGTTCCCATTAGCTCTTCCCGTCATCCACATACTGTCGCCTCTCCCGGGTACCAAGTTGAGTTTGGTTAGGGCTTGAAGTAACTGGATAATACACATGCTTTACTGCGCCGCAAGAGCGTTTTATGCAATTCTTTAAATTGTCATGAACTTACCACGAACTCCCACAAGGACCCTGCAGAGATGATACTCTGGGCCTCTTGCTGCTACAGCCTCCCAGGGCCCTTTCAGCAGCCCCAGTGGGAGCTTCCGAGTCTGTGATGGGTACTTGGCAGAGGTGACTCCATGAGCTACCACTGCTGACGGATTCATCATAGGAGGATGGTGAACTCCGGGCGTAAGAGTTGCTCTGATCGTTAGACTGTAATCCCAGGTTTCAGAAAAGCTGTGTTGCCCTAAGACATGTCATTTCCTCGTCCCTAAATTGAGCATTCGAAAACAAACAAAACACAAAACTGAACAAGCCACAGGCTGACTTTCAGGCACACCCATGCAGAGGCTCTTGTGAGATGTCTGCCACCACAGATTCACCTCAGTCCCCAGGAAGACCATGTGTGAAAATGATCGCGCTCATTCTGAGGATGGGGTGATTTTACAAAAGCCAGCACATTAGGTGGCCTGTACAATCTTGGCACAAGGTTCTGTCTACCTGAAGGACTTGGCATTACGAAAGAAAAGGGCTGAAGGTTGGTCCAAGGAAGGAACAGACCAAGGGGGAAAAGAATGGCAATGGATGGGTGATTGATAGGAGCCCAGCGGGGGCTTCGTGTACTGGGGGCGTGCATAGGTGCTTTCTTCCTAGAACTGGGCCCTGGTGGGGCCCTGATGTCCTAGTCCCTCAGCTCCCTGCACTACTTCATGAGATTTGATGGCTTGTCTTCCCTCCATGCACCATGTCCTTTGAAGCTACACACACACACACACACACACACACACACACACACCTCTGTACAGAGCTACTGGATTCTCTCTCTTCTCTCAGCTACCTGATTCCATGGCAGCTTTTCAACCTTTTTCTGAAAAAGCACTTTTCTTTGCGGGCTTTTTTTCTTCTCATTTTAAAACTCTTTCTTGTCTGCCTTCCCTATATCTGTGGCACCATAACACCCTAATAGCCACCAGATGAATAGTCCTGTCCACACGGCTGTGTGAGTCGTACACTTGTGCATATAACTGCCAAGCTTCCTGTGTCCAGCCAGACTGGCTCCTCTTCCCCTGTACCCTCAGCGGATGCCTCTTCCCTTCTCGCAGACAATCGAGTGAGGGCAGAGTAACCCAGCTCAGCCTGTAGCAGTAGCAGAGTCATTCTGTATCCATTTATTTCCTCTGTATGAAGCTTCCAAAGGGTGCAGAACTGACTAGTGTGCTAAGACCCAAGGTTGACCTACACGGGAGGCTAGGGGCTCTCCACGAAACCTGTAACAGTCAAGCGCTTGTCTAGGTGAGTGTCGCCTGCTTTACCACAGTACCACAAGTCTGTCGGCTGACAAGCCACAGAAGAGGAAATGATCACTCATGGTTTGTGAGTAAAGTGCTCTTCTGCGTGGCAGCCTGGTGCCTTCTCACTGTGTGCTGATAGGGTGGTCAGAGACAGATGGGAAGGCTCTCTTGGGCCCTTTTTATGAAGGTGCCAACCTCACTCATCAGGGCTTTCCTGACCCTCTTGACCTAGGTGCCTCCTGAAGGACCACACCTCCAGTTCTGTGGGCAAATTTGGAGGATGGAAACATTGGATGCTCTGGGAGGAGACACTCTGTCTTCACTGTCCCCTGACTCTTTGTTGTGTCTGTGGGATTCCCGTGTGTGTGTGTGTGTGTGTGTGTGTGTGTGTGTGTACACATATAAGGATATCTATTTTTCGAGACAGGGTTTCTCTGTGCAACAGCCCTGGCTGTCCTGGAACTCACTTTGTAGACCAGGGTAGCCTTGAACTCACAAAGATCCTCCTGCCTTTGTCTCCCTAGTGCAATGTTTAAAGGTATGTGCCACCACACCTGGCTTAAATTCCCATATATTGATTGCTCCCTCCTAGAGCATACCTTCAACTGTGGGTGACAACCATGTATGATTGTCAGTGACTGAATGAAGGGATCTTGATAGAGTAAAAGATTTCTGAACAACCGGCAGCCAAAATTAACCTAGAATCAAGAGCATAACGAATCAGGTTTCTGGCACTGCTCACCCATGTTGCCTTGTGTGACTTCACTGCGGCCTTGGCTCTGAGCACACAGTGTGCCCTTGCAGTATGCATGCCCTCATGCCTGCAATGCCAGGAACTTTGCTTGAAGTGCCCCCCCACTCAGTTTCGAGGCTATTATATGCTACATACTGTGTTGTTTTTACTATACACTTGAAGTTTCCTGCTCCTGTAGATATAGAATGCCTTCATCAGCATTTTCTCACTGTCCTTCCTTAGCATGGAAGTGTCTAGCAACACACCTTGGGAACCTATTGTATTAGAATGGGTGAGTCTTTAAAATTGCTGTTCGGGGCTGGAGACACGGATCGGTGGCTAAAAGAACTTGCTGCTCTTGAAGAATTTGGTCCCTAGTATTCACATTGAGTGGCTTAAAACTCCTGAACTCCAGTACTAGGAGACCCAAGGCCTTCTTCTGCCACTACACACATGTAGATATGTATACACACACACACACACACAGAGTATATGTATGTATGTATGTATATATATATATATATGAATAAAAAATAATTTTTAAATTGCTGTTTGAGTTATAGCCTTAAATATTGTAAATCACTAAATGGAGTTTGATTCAGGATATGGTCCTAAACATACTTCTGTCACTTTGTGGTTATTACATGTCCTCTGAAGCTGAGTGCTTATGGGCGCTCAGCCTGTAAATAAGCTTGTCACCTGTGACAGAAGCTTCCACCACGACCTGTGACACCCCGTCTGCGTTTGTCCCTGGTGTGGTTCTGGTACCAGTTCTCCTGGGCTGTATTGTTGTTGCTTTGGTTGCCCCTGTTGAGGGATGCCCCGTGCACTGTAGGGCCATCAGCAGCTTCTCCGGCCTCTACCCAGCACATCAGTAGCAGCTGCCTCCCCTGAGTTGTGACCAGAGATGCCTCCAGACATTGCTAAATGTCTCCTGAGGAACAATGTAACCCCTGACTAAATGCCACTGATCTAGATGGAAGCGCCCTCCAGTGGCATGTTCCTGAGCTCACAAGCCCTCCTACAGTATATTGGGGTCTTTGACTCAGTTTATTATGACTCTGAGCTGTGTCTCTTGCCTCAGTCACAAAGGTGTGCAGAGGTATGGATTCCAGGTGACCCCATGGGAGCCTTCTGATCTCCGTAGTGAGGATTTTGGATCCCTGTTTTAAGTGTCACTCAGCAGTATGGTAGTCTGAATGTGTGCCCTCAGTACACTTGGCAGTGAAGCACTGTCCACTGTGGAAGCTCCATTCTCATCTGCCTGCCCTTTCTGCAGCATCAATAGGACCAGCTCTTCCGAGCGAGTGTCTCCAGGCAGCCGGAGGGAGAACTCCGGGGACTCCAAAGGAAGCCGGAACCGCACAGGCTCTACCAGCAGCTCCTCCAGTGGTAAGAAGAACAGCGAGAGGTAAGGAGGGCCCTGCTGGCTGTACCTTCCATTTATTACCCAAGGGACAACTCTACCCATGGGACAGCTAGGAAGATCCCCCTTGACAAGTCAAGTCTACGTCTGAGCACCAAGCCTTCTGAGATTGCGTTAGTGGGGGTGGGGTAGCTGGCAATCACAGGTCATATCCCGGAAACTGTAACTTAGATTTCCAGCGCCAATGTCTGAGATGATGGTGATGATGGTGATGATGGTGATGGCGCTGCTGTTGCTGCTGATGATAGCAAAGCAATGCCTAAGAAATTAGCCCAGGAAGTGGATCTGAATTTCCAGGTGTGGTACCACCTATCTCCAATAGACCTTCCCAAGTTAATCTTTAAATGATCTCTGCTGGAATGTTTAAAGCTTATTAGAGCAACATTTTCTGAGATGGACATGTTGGAAGCTGTGCTTTGGGGCTTACTGGGGAGCTTTTTAAAATAGCTAACACCAGGAATACGAGCCATTTTCTGGTCTGCTTTCCTGTCCTACACTTTATTCCTAACTTTGAAGTTTCTATGAGTTTCTACAGCGGGTTATGGTAAATGTGCGAAAGGCACACTGACATTTTACTCACACACACTATTTTTTAGCATTTTAACAGCCTGTTTTAAGAATGTGTTGGGTTGGTGAGGTTCCTCTGCCTTTCCGCCTAGAGTGGCCTTGTTCTTGCCCGGCTCTGGTTTTAGTTTTTCTGTTCTGTGGAGTCCTGGAAGGAGTCTCAGCTTCAGAGGTTAAGCTGGCTTCCTTTGAGATGTTCATACAAGGAGATGGCTTAGTCAGAACATGGTTGGTCCCAAACCACAGGCTGCAAAGCTTCCAAGTTTGAAAATCTGTGGGGACTCGGTCCTGTAAGGGATGCTTAAACTCTGTGTCAGCTTTAGCTCTGAAAAGGATCTTTGTAAAGGAAGAAAGGGGTGGGGGGGAGGAGGTCGTGAAGAAGAAAAAGAAGAGGAGGAGGAGGAAGAGGAGGAGGTGGAGGAGAAAGAAGAGGAGGAGGAGGAAGAGGAGGAGGAAGAAGAGGGGGAGGAAGAGGAGGAGGAAGAAGAGGAGGAGGAGGAAGAAGAGGAGGAGGAGGAGGAGGAAGAGGAGGAGGAAGAAGAGGGGGAGGAAGAGGAGGAGGAAGAAGAGGAGGAGGAGGAAGAAGAGGAGGAGGAGGAGGAGGAAGAGGAGGAGGAGGAAGAGGAGGAGGAGGAGGAGGAGGAGGAGGAGGAGGAGGAGGAAAAGATAAAGGGCTGGAGAACTAACCCCTGGCTGTTCTTCCAGAGGACCCAGGTTTGATTCCCAGAACCCGTGTGGCAGCTCACAACAGCCTGTAACTCCAGTTCCAGGAGCTCTGACACCCTCTACCTGAGCACTGCACACACCTGGTGCACAGACATATGTACAGGCCAAATATCCATACACATAAAGTAAAACAATTTTTTAAAATCCTGGCAGCTTTTTATATTGTGTGGTAAATTGAGTCAATGGTCCACTGACAATTTCAGAAACCATGGACTCATCTTCTCAGACTATTGGTGCTTCTTAGGGGGGGATTATCCTAATCTTATGCTAATCAGGTGGTAAGATCCTGGCAATGAGGCCAGGTGGCCACAGAGGCAGTGTGCCCACCCCAAGGCTGCTCTGAATGGAATTCAGGCCAAGGTTGGTGCTGACCTGAATTGTCTATGTTTTGGCATGTCCTATGAACATCTGATTTTTATCAGGGATATCCAGAAAGAATCTACACTGTGTAAAGTCCAGATCTGTCTTATCCTTTAAACCCTATGGCTTTGCTTAATGTACTCGGTAAATATTTCCATGAAAGATATTCACAAAGGGATTTTTTTGAGAAATGCCACAGGAAGGAATTTTGATTTGGAACCGAGAGAATGGGAATGCTTGCAAATCATTTTCTAAAAATAATCCTGGCCACTGTGAGTGTCCGCTTGGAGCCAAACTCTCCATCCCATTGAAACCAAGAGACCACCCCAGTTATCCTGTTACCAGCGGGTTCAGAGAGGACACTTGGGTCCCCACTGGTACTGGCGGATACTTTGGGGTACCTATTGGAATTGTTGTAGGAGTCAAGTTGGCGTTGTGGGCACTGCTGGCTCAGATCTCCTCATCGTCATTCCTTTTCCCATATGAGCAGCCCTAGCTCTGGTCTAGGAGGTTTATTGAGGAACTCTTGGATTCCAGGCTAATACAGAGAAAAGCCTAGGGACACACACACACACCCTCTCCTGCTGCCCCCCCCCCCCCAGCTCTGTGGCTTCCATGACTTCCTGTGGCGAAGAATGAAGACAAGCTGACTCCTCCTCTCACTGGGGCTGTGAGCTCCAGGGAGTCACCTTAGGTGGCTGCCTTTCTTCTGAAAAGATATGCCTCTTCAGTTCCTGTGTAGGCAGTGAGACAGAATGGAAGGCACGTGGAAAGATCTGGATGTCTTCAAGTTTGAGAGCCCTGGCTTTTCCTCAGTGATTTTGAGACATTTGTGCCTCATTCTTCTGGCCCCGAGGATGCTAACTGGGAAGAAAACACCCAATGGCATGTTTGGTGCGCAATAAAGGGTCATCTATGCTGGGATGGCAGTGCACAGAAAAAAATGCATGAGGCACCCCGAAATTCTCAGCCATTTCTTCCTCGTGTGTAGTGAAGGTGATCGATGACTTCTGAAGTGACTGCTCTTTTCTTTGGTTGCCAGGTTTAATTACATTTGTATGACTGACCCAGGCCATTGAGTACAACCCAGATTTTGACAAAATCTAACTGTGATTCAGGGAGCGGATGAGCTACACCATGATCCTCCCAGCTGCCAGCCAGGCACCTGTAGTGGCATACTGACTTCAGGAGGGATGCGTTCTGGCTGGAGTCAGGTTGATAGGTGGAAATGCACTGATGTCAGGCAGAGAACCTAAGCTCCGCCCTGATCTATGAACTCAGACATAGTAATGCATCAGTAGCCATAATGCTCGGTGTGTCACGCCCCATGTGCATACAAGCTATGTGCAAGAAGATCGCACCAGCATCCACATTTCTCAGGCAACAGTGAGAGCATCTAGAGGGTAAGTCTGTAGGCTCTCACTCTTGAGAAGAAAATAAGTGTTTGTCAAGTCCTGAGCGGTCCCCGGGCGTAGTTACTTCCTGTAAGACAGATGTGTTCTCCTCTCTTATTCAGAGCTATAGTCTTTATTAGGCTTCCCATCTCGTTGCCCCCTGCCTCACTTTCTTTAGAAGTGATCGGTGGAGTTGACAGTCTTTCCCATGACTTCCTACAATCTTCACCTTCCATCTTTGACTGTTTAACATTGAAAAATTCCTTGCCTCTAAGCAGCCTTGGGACTTTAACAGCATTTAATCTCTCTGCTGACAATGCTTCCATTCGACATAAAAGCAATGTAGTGCGATGTAATATTTTACTTTATGTAATATTCATGGCAAATGAATATTAATGATTACATAATGACCCTTGTCACCATGAAGTACTTATTAAATTTAAATAGGGAGTCAGCAATAACATTCTGGAAGAATGGTGTGATGTAGCTGGTACACTAATCCACTAAGGAATTTTTTAACTTTAAAAAAGTTTTCTCTCAGAAATGGCTACTTAGTTACAAGTGTATAAACGTAGTTTACATTAGATGTTGCTACACTGAGTGTTTCCATTATGGCCACTGATTAGAGATGTATCAACTTCATAATTAAGATACTATGTATCCATCTACAGCTTGTCACAGTGGACTGTCTTTGTAGATTAAGAACTCTCCAGCCATCTGTTGGAAACTTTGTTACCGCATACATAAGCACTGTCGGTCTTTGGAGTCAACAAACGTGAAGGGAAAAAATCAAAGTATTCCCTAAGGTCCAACCCCTGCTCCTCTGTACAGCCCTGTTGCTTCACAGCCTGCTGAGAACAGATATGCTGGCCTCTCCTCCTTCTTAGAGCTATATAGGCCAGGGCTTTGTCCTTTGGCTGCTTCCTCCAGCTCCTAAAGACCCAATCGGTAGCTTCTGTACTGCTAACCTAGTGGTCACCTTCCTCCTCCGCCTCCAGTTCAGGATCTCCTGGCCCTGCTATCACACCTCTTCAGCCTGCCTCTTAGGTTTCCCAGCAGGATATTATTAGTTTTCTTCTCTTTAAGAGTTGTTTTATTTCACAAGTTACCTGCTTCTGAAAAATCCCAAGAGAGGACTTGAAGGTCCCCTATAGTATCAGTGACAATGCAGGGCTCACGAGACACTTTCCACATTCCCAACCAGAACTTGCTTTGTAGCCTCACTGGTGTGATACCCACAATCCGGCTCAGCTTTTCAAGTGCGGAAATTGCAGAAATGTGGCCCCATAGTCAATGCCAACAAGGTTTGCTCAACCAGTCAGACTCATTCAGCATCTTTAATAATGCTAAGGCACATAATAGATGCCCAGAAAACATTTATTGAGCAAATATGCTTATTCCTCTTAATGAGGACAAAAGAAGGTTAAAATGGAGGATCCTGACAGTCATGCCCAAGTCTCCATCCTGGCTCTGCCACTTCGTGTTCTATGATTCTAAATTACTAGATCAGAGAATGGGGGTGGTGGTGGATTCTTTAGCATAAAAATAGTATCTACCTCATAGGTGTTACAAGGATTGAATAAGCTCTTCTCCAGAGCATCCTCCACCCCAGGCTAGCCTGCAGTTGCCGTGTGTTGCTATGATTACTGTTGCTCTGTCCCAAGGTTTCAGGGTCCGCGTTTGCTCACAATTCTCCCCACAGCAAGTGTTTCTCTTCTTGGGGACTGTCCGAGTTTTGTTTCTGTTGCTGTGATAAAAAGCAACTCTTTCAGTTTCCAGTTCCAGGTTAGGGTCTGTCACTTAGGGAAAGTCACAGTGGCAGGAGTGTGAGGAAGTTAAATATATACATAACATCTGTAGTCAAGAGGAGACAGTGTGGGGCTGGAGAGATGGCTCAATGGTTAAGAACACTTTCTGCTCTTGCAAAGGACTCAGGTTCCATTCCCAGCACCCATGTTGCAGGGAGGTGAGGGCAGGGGCTCATAACCATCTGTATTTCCAGTTCCAGAAGATTCAACACTCTCTCCTGGTCTCTGTGGGTACCAGACATGCATGTGGTACACAGGCAACACACCCACAGAGCAGAGAGTGAGCTCAGGTATGCTTGCCTTCTCTCCAGCCCCTCTCTACATTTACACAGCCCAAGACAAAAGGTGCTGCCCATATTCAGAGTGGCCTCCCCCCCACCCCTAATCAGACAATTCCTCAGGGAGATGCTAGATCATGTCCAGTAGACAACTGAAGTTAACCCTCACAGATATATTTTGAGTTCCATGTCTCCTGCCCCAACCTGAAAAGAGAATGAGGAGCTTGGACAGTGTCTGTCACCCTGCTCATGTAGTCTATAGCATGGCTTCACTTGGATCTACTATGTGTGCAGCATGGTGCAAGGCAGGATGGACTGCATGAAGAGATTCATTCTCAGGACTTGTTGACGGCATGGAAACAGACTGAGCCTGGTCTCCTCAGTTTCTGTAAAACACAATAGGGAAAAGTAGGAACAGGGTTTGGACTCGCAGCTCACTGAAAAAGACACAGCGCTGAACTGATAAAAATGGCACTCAAATCATCTTAAAGCACAGAAGGTGGCTTACCTAAACTTATGCATCACTCTGAGACTCCACCCAGCTGTGGTCTTCCCTCTGGTGCTCCGGAGTCTGGAGGGAAGAGTGACAGTGTTGGACAGACTTTACCTCACCCTGCAAGGCTCAGCTGAAGAGCCCCTTCTTTAGCCACCTGAGGTAGGTGTTTTGCAGACAGCCTGTGTCTGCCGCTGTGCTGGGTGTCTACATACCTCCTCCATTCCTGCTCCATTCCCACCCATGACCTCCCTTGAGCTCTAAGAGAGCAAAGACATTGTCCTTTCTTAGTCTCTGACCCTGCGGCACTTTGCAAAGTGCCAGAAACACAAAAAACCTCCCACTAAGCATTCCTTGAATGAATGAAATTACATTAAAAAAAAACAAAAACAAAAACTAGTACTGTTTAAGAAACTGGTAAGGAGCGCCACCTAGAGGTTGACCATTAGCATCACACTTTAGCCTTAGTGTTTGGTGCTGGAGTCCAAAGTCTCCGGGTCTCTTAAAGTAGCTTCTTGTGAGTGGAAGTTATTAGCACCAGTGAGTAGGCACTTCATCCTGTCTCACTCAGTCCTGAGGTTATTCTGTCCATTTTGTGAATAAAGATGCAAAGTTTACCGAGGAAAAGCAGCCTGTGTCACCTGATGTGCTGCATAACTTTGATCGAAGGAACACAAACATTCCAGTAGTCCTTGATGCCTCTTTCATGGCTTTTGTGTCCACCTGTGTCACTTGCTCCTAGAGGCCATTTCCTCTTTTCAGACTCCTGGAGACCTGAGCATCCATGAGGGTTTGAATTGCCATGTGGAATTTCTCTTTTTGGTGGACCGTTGTCTATAGGTGTGTGTGTGTGTGTGTGTGTGTGTGTGTGTGTGTGTGTGTTAATGTACTCACCTGTATGGGCAGGTGTGCAAGCTGGAGGTTAATATCAGTTGTCCTCCTCAATCAATTCCCACCCACCTTTGTATGAGACTGGGTCTCACACTGAACCTGGAGTTAACCGATGGATCAGCTATGCTGGCTAGTCAGAGACTCCTAGGAATCCTTCTGTCTCTACCCCCCCCCCCCCCCCCGCCAGCACCAGCCTTTCTGTGTGAGTGCTAGGGATCTGGACCCAGACCCTTACACTTGTGTGGCAGGCACTTTAATGTCCTAGGCAACTCCCCAGCACCTGTAACTGCATTTTCCATTTCTGGAAACTGTGCAGAATCACTAATGGTGGGATTCAAGTCTTGAGCATCTTTTTGCCTTTCTGATTGTCAGTGTGAGGAAAAGAATCCCTGTCTTGTCTTTTGGCTTCCTGTCTGGGTCCCGCATCCTGTTCCTACGACCACAGGAAGTTTACCCTGCTGTCTTTTCCCTTACCTTTCCCTCGCCTTTCTTCCCACTGCCTGTGAGCCCAATGCATAAGTGACATGGAATTGGAACTCTGGCTTCCACAGGGCATACGGATCACAAGACTGTCACTCATACTCTGGCAGTGGGGACAAGCCAGGTAAGCCACAGAAAGACAGCTATTTTAAGTCTGACACAAAGCTGAAGCCACTGTATACTGGGCTAAAACAAGAAAAGAAAAGGGGAAATGGGGCAGGGCCCCCTCAAGGAACAGGCCTGCACAGCATTTTTGGCAGTGTCAGAAAGAAAACACTTGGCTATATGGGAAGAGGAGGCTCATCAACGGCCGGGAGTGAGCTGGCTGAGGGGTCAAATTCCTAGAGGTCCAGACAAAGGGGAATCCCACACTCTCGCACACACTCCTTTTCTGTAGACCTTCAGGAAGTGGCCAGAACAGCCTGGAGTGGAATGTGGGTGGTTATAGCCAGAAACTTGGTGAGGTACACCAGGTCATCTGTGGTATGTGAAGAGAGATGCAGTCTCCAGGCCTTGCCCCTAGTGCCAGGTGGTGGTCGCCCTCTGTTCTGCCCTGGAGATGCAACCAAAAGTAGGACTAAAATCCTGTGTTCATGGGCCTTTCTGCCCAGTGGAGAAGTAAACTGCTCAAAGTGCTATAGACAAAAATGACCCAGGGTGGGGCAGGAGTGTGGACTGTGGGGAGTGGAGCCTGAGGGAAGACTGCAGTATTGGCTGGACACCCAAGAAGGCCTCACAGGAAGTGGCCACTAGCGTAGACCCAAGCAGCAACCCTGTGTCATCTGCAGGCTGAGGTCCAGGAAGAGAGACAGGGAGCCAATGCTGCATACTGGAGTGTTTCAGGCAAGGCCACAGAACAGCAGCCGCAGGCTGGAGACCAGAGCTACTTACTCAAGGGTTTAGAAATGGCTTCACTGGGGCCATATAGTCCCAAGGGAAGCCTAGTGTTTAGATTGGAAGGTCAAACAGAGTTTTTACAGTCCTCTGTCCCTGGACCACACTTCAGAGTTTAGAAAGTTTCGTCAACTGCAAGTTCTGCCGTGTATGTTTGAGCCAGGCTTGTGTCTCTGTGCAAGCGGCAGCCCCAACACCCACTCCACACACGCCTGGAGTGGCCTGGAAATTAAGGGTAGCAATAGGTCATATCACTGATATAGCACGGGCTGAAGGATGACTCCTAGTCGAGCTGCTTTCCATTGCATCTTGGGATTTTAGAGAAATGGCTCCAAATGCCTGCCGTGCAAGACAATGTGCTAGCTAGTTTTATGTCAACCTGACGCAAGCTAGAGTTATTTGGGAAGAGGGAACCTCAATTGAGGAAATGCCCCCACCAGATTCTGTGGGCAAACCTGTGGGGTATTTTCTTGATTTATGATTGATGTGGGAGCGCTCAACCCACTGTGGGCAGGGCCACCTCTGGCCTGGTGATCCTGGGCACTATAATAAAACGGGCTGAGAAAATCATGGGGAAGCAACCAGTAAGCAGCACCTCTCCAGACCTCTGCATCATCTTCTGACTTCAGGTCCCCGCTCTGAGTTTCTGCGTTGACTTCCCTCAGTGATACATTGTGACCTCAGAGTTATAAGCTAAAATAAATCTTCCTCCCCAAACTGCTTTGGGTCACAGTGTTTTGATGTTTCAAGACAGCAATAGCAAGCCTAACTAAAACTCATAAAGACATAGTGGTAACTGCACCTATAACCACAGTACTAGGGAGGGCAGAAGAAGCTCATATCCCTGAAGCTCATAGATTGATGAGCCTTGCCACATCGATGCGTTCAGTGAGTGAGAGATTCTGTCTCGGGGGTGGGGGGGAACGGCAAAGAACTGCTGCCTGTGCCCTGGACTACTCAGCCTGACCCTATCTGCCCTTGGGGGTTGGAGGTGAGATGGTGCAGAGTCAATGACACAGGCTCCAGGAGAAACACCACAGCAAGCTCATCTGAACACTGCTGCAAGCTCCTTTCACACCCTCCACCCGCACCCCATTGGTCCCAAGAAAGCAGCTCTTCTGAACAGCAGTTCCCTGTTGGCTGGCATTGTCTGCGCCAGCAATCCTTGGTCTCTCAGGCAGTCTTCAATTAGGTCCTCCTGCAGGAGATGCTTTTGCAGCTGCATGGCCCCTGGTGTTTACATAGAGGTGGCCCCACTGTTCCTGCTACAGAGAATGTTCTAGAAAAGATACTTGACATTTGTCTCTGGCCAATACAAACACATATACACACTCACACACACACAAACACACATGCATGCACACAGACACACGCACCTAACTAACAAGTATACGCACCCCATCACACAGATATGCATGCACAAATAAAGAAATGGTATTAGAAATGTATCTGCTTTTTTAAAAAAAAAATCAAGCAACCAAAGATTGTGTCGCTAGAAGCATTTAAGGGGTGATTAAAGTGACCCCAATAGGGGTCGCATATCAGACATCCTGCATATCTGATATCGACATTAGCAAAATTACGGTTATTTATGGTTGGGGGTCACCACAACACGAGGGACTGTATTAAAGGGTCGCAGTGTCAGGAAGGTTGAGAACCACTGGATTAAACCAGTGTTCATTATGTCTATGGTTTCCTTTCTTCTGTTTGGTTTCATAGCTTAAGGCTGGGAGACCTGGCAAAGCTGAGCAGGGCAGGGCAAACATCTGGAATCTCCTGCTGGGATGCTCCTAGTCTCCCTGAGTGTCTGTGTCTGATGTGTCACTTGAATCCAGCCTCTCGACAGTAACTCATTAATGATCAGGGCGCCCCCATGACCTGATCTCTTGGAGTCATCAGCACTGCTGCCAGGAGACCAAGCTTCCAGTTGGTGTTCTTTTAGGTCAACCATAGCAGTCTCTAGGCTCTTGTCTATAAAGGAGATGTAGCCACCTATACACTGGTGGCTGTCCTTCAGGGGTCCCCAATGAGAAGAAGTGGCTCTGAGGCCACAGACTCTTCTTGTTTCTTATCTAGTGTTTCTCTCACAAGTTCTGCCCTAAAAGTGACCTTGGTCCAACTGAGGCACTTTCTTCTGACCCTCTGGGGCTTTGATTTCCCAGGCACAGTCACAGGTTGTCACTGTCTATTGAGTGGTGGGCACCCAGGATGGCTGTGCTAAGCAGTGACATCCTCACATCTCCTATGGGGTGGCCTCTGTCCCAACCTTCTGTCATCCTTAAAACAGTTACCATACAAGAGATGTGCCCACAAAGTCCATGCCCACAAGGTCTCTCATCAAGACTTTGATGATTTAAAAAAATTAACCAATGTATACAGTATTGCATTTTATTATGGCATTTGCAAATAAAATTTGTTTTAACTTAAATTTTTAAGTTAAATTTAATTTTATGTGTATGAGAATTTTGCCCACATGTACACCTGTGCATTATGAAGAGAAAGATGTTGAATCCCAGGGAACTGGAGTTCGAAATGATTCCACCCGACCTGTCATGTGGGTGCTGAGAACTGAACCTGGGTCCTCTGAAAGAAGAAGAGATGGTGCTCTTAACTGCTGAGCCATCTCCCCAACCCATCTAAAATGTGTTTGTTAGTTTCCCTTTCTCTTCTCCTCTACCTTTACCCTGTCCCCCATGTATCCCGACCTTCCTACTTTTGTGTTGCCTATGTTCTATAGCTCTCCCGTATCCCTCATCTGGTTTCCTTTTAGATTTCATAGTATATGTGTATGTATATACACACATATACATACACACACACATACACACACACACACACACACACACACACACACACGCGCGCACACACACGTACACACACACAAGACATTACAAGCTAAGATCCACATTTGAGAGAATGTGTGTGCTGGCTAGTTTTATGTCAACTTGACGTAGCTGAAGTCATCAGAGAGGAGGGAACCTCAAATAAGAAATGCCTCCATAAAGTCAGTCTGTAGACCAGCCTATCGTGGACGGGGCCATCCCTGGTCTGGTGGTTCTGGGCTCAATAAGAAAGCAGGCTGAGCAAGCCAGAAGGAGCAAGCCAGTAAGCAGCACCCCTCCATGGCCTCTGCATCAGCTGCTGCCTCCAGGTTCTTGCCTGCTTCCATTCCTGTCCTGTCTTCCCTCAGTTATGGATTGTTACCGGAAGTGTAACCTGAAATTAACCCTTTCCCCACTGTGCTACATTACTCGTGTTTTATCTCAGCAATAGTAACCCTAACTAGAAGGTTATCTTAGTTAATGCAATATATTCCAGATCCGTCCATTTCCTGTAAACTTTATTTTTCTTTGCAGCTGTGAGGCCAAAGACCAGCTTTGGCACCAGAGATTAAGCTGAGGCAGGCATCCTATGAGGGATCAGTGTTGAGAGCATCGGACAAAGGTGCATACAGATACTTACAGGGGCTGCAGCAGTTAGAGAAGGGATAGAGGGAATCACACACACACAATGGTTGGAGCAAGGACAAGCTCTGGCCAGTTATTTCTTTTCTGCCTCTAGAGACAAAGTTTTTTCTATTAGGAAGAAAGTTATCTCATAGCCACAGTTACAGATTCTCCAGAGATAATCAAACCAAATCAAAATGATTATACAAAAGAAAATTACAACAGGATATTGATTATGTATTTCTTATACTAAACTAAACAATTCTCATCTATCTTTCTTTCCAAAGGCTCATAGTAACCTCAAAGCAGTAACATTTAGTCATTGATTAATAAACTTTAAACAAAGCCAAGTCTATAGTAGCAAGTTTTACCTTGTGTTTGGCTGACAACAACCTATACTTACTAAGAAGCAAGTCATTTTTCTTATGTCTTATTTTTGAAGTTCCGATCAGCTAGGCTGGCTAATCGTCTGTTTTCCGTTCTTATATTCATAATGGAATTCTTTGCTCTTTATTGTAATTTTACTTTCTGGTGCACTCCATAAACCTGTTACCTCAACCCTAGATCACAAACCGGAGAACCCCGGCCCGACCTAGAATGTATGCTTACTTTGATCATTAGCTTGCCCCAAGCCTATTCTTCCTGCTTCTATGATTACAAGCTTGTGATGCACGAAGGTTCACTGCGCTCCTTTCTCTAACTCACGCAGCTTCTAAACGGGCACACTTTATTCTTAATTCTAACTTAAAACTCTCTATTTACTGTCCTACTTCCTAACTTTGCATTTTCTGTCAACTTACCCAAACCTCCCCAAATTACTTAAATCAAACTTTTTAAAAGATCACCAAAATCAAGTCAGAAATTCCATAAAATCATTAATTCATTTAGACATCATTATCTCAAGAGTTTTCATCTTCATGTTGATCTGTAAGAAACGTGCCCAACAGAGTGGCCCATCGCCCAGGAAGTAATCACACCAGGCTATAGGCAGTGAGGGTCTCCTGGTGTCCACTCACACCAAGCCACATAAATGAGGAGTATCTCAGTAACAATCATCAGTAGCAAGAAGCAATCAATCCTGGGATGAAGTCTCTGGAACGTGGCTGCATCAAAGCTCCCCCATCGCAGCTGAGCAGAACAGTACGCTCACTTGCCCACTGCAGCTCTTCCTGCATGGTATCCGCCACTCCATTGTGTATCTGTACCTCAGTTTTATTCTTTGGTTGATGGACATCTGGCTGGTTCCTTCCCTTCTGTTGATGGACGTATGGCTGGTTCTGTCTTTTCTGTTGATGAGCATATGGCTGGTTCCTGTTAAAGGGCATATGGCTGGTTCTATCCCTTCTGTTGGACATATGGCTGGTTCTATCCCTTCTGTTGATGGACATATGGCTGGTTCCAGCCCTTCTGTTGATGGACATATGGCTGGTTCCAGCCCTTCTATTAAGAATAGTGCAGCCATAAGCATGAATGTGTAAGTATCTCTGTAGCAGGAACTAGGACTCTGCTAATTTTAAATAAGTTCCTTAAATGTAAGAGAGAAGAAACGTTAACCTTACACATTAGCCAGAGCCACTCTCACTTTGACTAGCCAGCTGCCCCAAACCCGTATTTGCTCTTAAATGGAATTACAATCTTATTCACTTAATTTTGAACATATATATATATATATATATATATATATATATATATATATATATTCCTTTTGCAATGAAATTGGCCTTGTTTACACATCATGCATATGGAAAATGGCTGTAGCATGCAGCTGTGGAGCAGTGAGAGGAAATGCCCCAGGTGCCCTTTAAAAACTGTGTGGCAGTGCTGGGGAGATAGCTCAGAAGTTAAGTGGCTCATGAGATCTGATGCTCTCTTCTGGTGTGTCTGAAGACAGCTACAGTGTACTTACACATAATAAATAAATAAATTAATCTTTGGGCTGGAGCAAGCGGGGCTGGAGCGAAAAGGAAGACAGCAATCGTGTACTCATATACATAAAATAAATAAATCTTTAAAAAAAAAACCAGGTGGGTAGAGTAGTACTCTTGTAAACCACCGGGTGCGAGGGAGGTGGAGATGGGGACTCTCTAGAGCAGCTGGCCTGCCATACTAACCGAAACAGAAAGCTCTGGGTTCAGTGGGAAACCCTGCCTCCACATGTGAGACAGGCATAATCAAGGAAAAGCATGAGTGTCCTCAGACCTCCACATGAACACGCATGCAAGCACATATCTGTACATACATGCACACACCACACACACATATGCATATATATAATATGTGTGTATATATTATATACATATATTAATAAATACTAATTTTTTGGCTTATTTTTACAGCAAACCCAAGGAGCCTGCATTCAGTCCAGGTAAGCTCTGGTTTCATTCTTGGATTGGGGGAGGGGGTGTAATTTAGACCTTGACTGAGTGGTAAAAAGAAAGTGGTAACCTCAGAGCCAAGTCACTGGTACTCAGAAGAGCAATCTGGTGCTTGTGAGTGTCACCAAGCAGTCATTGGTAGCTCAGATAACAGCAGGGTCTCCAGTAAACAGGCAACAGGCATACGGACTAAACCCCTACCTGCCCCTTGTCAGACCTACAGGGAAGTGAGGGTTGGAGCAGGGACTTCTCAGTAAAGACACCCCTTGCCTCCTCCCTGTTCCACAGACCTCTCCCGTGCTTCTCCCCGAGGGAAAGTCTCCCCTCTGTAAAGCTGTTCCACCATGTTCAAAATACTTGCTCCCTTTCTGCTTCTAAGTTCCTAAATTGCAAGCCAAAAATACTTCATAAATGGTTGTCTCTAAACCACACTTTCTAAGAAAGCAGATACTATGTTCTCTCTCTCTTTTTAGCATATTTACTGTCTTTTAAGATATAAACATGAAAAAAGTTACAAATGTGTCATTAAATAAATTAATCCGATTTTACTTTGAGTCCCAGTTTTCCCCCTTCCACACAAAATAAAGATTAGTCCCTGAAAAATGTAATCACCCACAGGCGTGCAACCTGAGCCTACATGCCAGGATACACGCAGTGTCCCCTTGTTCCCTTGTCCTCTCAGGGGCCAGGCTGGCACCAGCCTGTGGCTGGCCAGTGAGCACCCCAGCAGTCAGGCCTGCCGCACTTGCAGTACCGCCATCTCTTTGTCTAGCCCTTCAGTCTCCGAAACCCCAAGGGAAGCGCCGGGTGACACACTGCAAAGGTAGGCAGAGCTTCTCAGCCCACAGCTCTCTGCACCCGGCTGCTGCCCCAGTCCAGAGGCTGTTTTCATACGAGCAGAGGCCTCCTCGCATGACATCGTTTCTGTTATCTGTCCTAAGTTCAATGCGCCTCTGAGCATTCACTTGGATGGGCTTCTCCGTGTGGCTGTGGTTTGGATTGTCATCCATCATTGGCTGAGTGTAAGGAGGTCTAAAAGGATCTGGAGAGAGCTCCCGGGCAGCCCCCTGAGTGTCCACTGTTTGGCATGAAGCCCTGCACTGCTGACCTCTCCCCACGAGCACGCACCTCTGGGTTTGGTGATTGTGTGCTGTGCTCCTAACGTGTCTGCAAACAACATTGCTTTCCCACGTTGTACTGATTATAGATGTAGGCTGTCTCCATTTAGAGTACACAACGGCACATAGCTAAATATTGTTTTATCCTAGTCAGCAACGTTTAATGGTGAGGTAAGGAAGCCTCAGTCACAGGAATTCTTCATGGACCGTAGCCAACACATGACCTCAACGGAGTGTTCACATGCACTGTCTGCACCCACAGCGGGCTCTGTAGCTCTCTGGCTTTTGGAAATGCCATTGTGTGGACATTAGTCCTAGCACTCTGGCTGGGTTGATTCACGTCTTACAGAGTGAATCATTTCACTTTGAACGCCACCATCCCGCTTCCCCTTGCTCTAGGGTCAGGCAGGAGACTGCCTTTTAAGTCTGCATTTGTGATCACCAGTCGATGAACAGCAACGTGCGTGGGTGAGAGGTTAGAGTAGGCAAGAGGTTCAGAAGAGAAGAGGAGGGAAGAGCTGGAGGTGAGGCTCAGGGGAGACAGCTCATGAGGTGCTGAGAGACTTCTGGCCCGAGAGGAGAATCCTCGTGGGGCAGATGTGGAAGATGAGGTCAGATAAAGAGAGCCTGACATGGTAGTAAGCAAGTAGGCAAGGGCCAGGACGGATGAAGCATAGGATAAAGTGCACTCGGGGCTGTATGGCATTGACAGCCGTATGTAAGGTGAATCAAGGGAGCATTAAGAGAGCCTTCAGTGATGGCAATCTTAGGTGAGCCGATCTGGATACAGCCAGGGAGGATGGTGTCCACATAGGGGACATCCCAGCCATCAGAGGGGCAGTGGCTGGACCAGTGTGCGTGAGGGTGAGCGCATTCACGGCTCTTACCAAAAAGGCAAGCTCCGTTAAACCCAGAGTGAAGAGTGTCACGTGCATTGGGATCTGAAGTGCATGCATGTGGTGACAAATACTTGCATGTGTTGTGTGACAGCCACTGAAGCACGGTGATTCTCTCAATTTATCCTGTTCTCTCTGAGGTGATTTACTGTGAGATATTGCACAGGTTTTGCTGGCCACCCCTGTCTGGGGTAGGTACCATTGGTTCTGGATTCTCTGATCTGCAAGAGCATCAGAATGGAGGCTCTGACTCCGAACTCATCAGGAGTCCATGAGACATTTTCTTTGCTCACATTATAGCCTTAAAACAGTAGCCAGAATACCCCAAGCGGGTTGGGTTTTGGGGGTGGGGGTGGGGACACAGAAGTTGCCTCAGATCGACATTTTTTATTTTGGCCCGTTTATTTACTTATACCCATTTATTGGAATAGCAAAGTCATTTTAGGGGCCTAAGAGATGGCTCGGCAGTTAAGAGAACCTGTTGCTCATGCAGAGAATCCAGGTGCAGTTCCCAGCGCCCACAAAGCTGCTCACAACTGCTTGTGACTCCAGTCCCAGGGTATCTGATCCCCTCTGTGATGCATATAGTCATACTCATAAAAATAATAAATCTTCCAATTAAAAATAAAGTTATTTTAATAGAAATAGTCAACCTAGAAAACTCTGCCTCCCCCTGTCTCTCCCCACCCCTCCTCTTCCTCCTCTTCCTCCTCTTCTTCCTCCTCTTCTTCCTCTTCCTCCTCTTCCTCTTCTTCCTCCTCCTCCTCCTCCTCCTCCCCCTCCTCTTCTTCCTCCTCCTCTTCTTCTTCTTCTTCCATTTTCCATTTTAAGCTTCTCTTGAAGCATTTTCTTTTTACATTTTTAAAATTTTTACTTTTAAGATTTATTTACTTAGCTAAGCAGTGGTGGTCCATGCACTTATTCCCAGCACTAGGGAGGCAGAAGCAGATCCTTACAGAACTTAGGATCTCTAAGCTAGAGGCCAGCTTGGTCTACAGGGTGAGTTCCAGGACAGCCTGGGCTACACAGAGAAACCCAGAAACATCACACAAAAATATTATTTGGCATTTTTTTTTTTATTGCATGCACTTCTGCTGACGTAGCATTCTTTTCATTTGCAAGGACTGTGCAGGGTAAAAAGATACATGGAATTATATTTTACACTCATATAACAAATCAATTCAAATATCAAAAGATATTTTTTGACACTGAGATTGTATGTACTGATCTATGATACTGAGTTGGACTCAATAATAAAGTGTGTATCTTGATTACTTGTGATTCATCATGGTACATTTTCTTCTGATGATAGCATGCCTACACCAAAATGTCACAGGAAATGACTGTTAGAATCTCACTCAGACTTTTTACAAATTCTTATGTATATTCTGAACTTGAGTGAGAAGCTCAAAAATAAAAACCACACAAACTTCTGTTTCAAGATATTTAGTTTTGCATTATCTTATTTTTGCAATTTCTATTTACCTATGCATGTGTCTCTGTGTGTGGATATGCGCATATGTATCCAAATACCCAAGGAGGCCAGAGGAGAGCGGCAGATCTCTTGGAGTGTTGCGAGCCATCTGACTCGGTGCTGAAAACCCAATGTGGGTCCTCTGGAAAAGCAGTTTGTGCTCTTAACCACAGAGCCATCTCTCCAGCCCCTGTGTGTTGGGTTGCGTTTCCTCTGGAAAACCAATTGAAAAAGACATGGAGGTGGGGATGGGGTGGAGGGACTAGAGAGATGGTTACTTACCCAAACCTGACTGAGTGAGTTTGATTCCGAGTCTTATGGGATGGAAGCAGAGAACCAACTCCTAAAAGTCATTCTTTGACCATCACAAGTGCCATGTGACTCCTGTACCAATCAACACATTAGATAAGTAAATGCATTTTTTTTTTTTTTTTTAAAAAAAAGTCTTTAAGGTGCACAAGGGAGACAGCCACTTGTATGCCCACAGGCTAACCAGACTGTGGTGTTTGCTTTCGGAGTGCCAAGGTATGTCACTGACGCCTTCATTGTTTTTGTAGAGGAGGGATATGTAAAAATGTTTCTTCGAGGCCGCCCTGTCACCATGTATATGCCCAAAGACCAAGTGGATTCTTACAGTTTGGAAGCAAAAGCTGAATTACCAACAAAGAGGCTGAAGCTGGAGTGGGTGTATCCTTTACTGGCTGACCAGACTGTCAGTGATGACTCCTGGGAAAAAACTTAATAAAGGTTAAATATTTTACTATTAGCTTTTTTAAAAATCAAAATTTCAGATGTGGCCATGTAGGAGAGGCAGCTTCGGAGCAGGTTCTCACAATTGTGGTCCCCGTTCGAATGCGAACCCACTGTCTTCCTGAAAAGACGCCAAGGAAATTATCACTATACAGATGGATGATTTAGGGGCCAGGGGATATGAGTATCTGGCCTGTCTGTCCCAGAGAAGCAGCAAGCTTAGTGAAGAATAATCAAAATTGGCGTCTTAGTCAGGGTTTGTATTCCTGTACAAACATCATGACCCAGAAATAAGTTGGGGTGGAAAGGGTTTATTGAGCTTACACTTCCACATTGCTGTTCATCACCAAAGGAAGTCAGGACTGGAACTCACACAGGGCAGGAACTTGGAGGCGGGAGCTGATGCAGAGGCCATGGAGGGATGTTACTTACTGGCTTGCTTCCCCTGGCTTGCTCAGCTTGCTTTCTCAAAGAACCCAGGACTACCAGCCCAAGGATGGCACCACCCACAGTGGGCCCTCCCACCCTTGATCACTAATTGAGATAATGCCTTACAGCTGGATCTCATGGAAGCATTTCCTCAAGGGAGGCTCCTTCCTCTGTGATAACTCCAGCTTGTGTCACGTTGACACACAAAACCAGCCAGGACAATTGGGCAAACGTCAGGACTCTAATGATCATGATTTCAACAAACCAACCATTTGTTTGTTGCTCTTGGTTTTTTGAAACATCATCTTACTATGAACCCAGCCTTTAACTCACAACAAGCCTTCTGCCTCACTCTCCTGAATGCTGGGGTTATAGGCATGAGCTTACCCCTCCCTGTAAGAGCTAGTAGTCAGTCTTGTCGTCCACACTGTACTCCTTTCCACTGTGGAGGTGGGCTTCAGCAGCCTTTCCCGGTTACAAAGACTACATCAAATTTATAGTGATTGTTTGCTTCTCGCTGCTTAACGTCCAGCTCTGAAGACAATCCCAACGTCTTGATTTAAGTTGGTGCTGCTGAGCCTTCGTTGACCAGAATTAGTATTTGAGATTTTAGAGTCATATTCACGGAAATCAAAAGATTAGAAGTTTTGTGGCCATCTGTTTTGGCACATGCCATGGAAGGGATCTGCCTCTTCTTTAAGTTGAGTAGTTTTTAAAAATCTAATCCAGAAAACATTATTCAAAGAATGCTTTCTTATTTGTGTTTTAAAAGAAGTGAAACAAAATTTTCTCCAAATTAATGGCGTTTTGGCCAGGTTAATTTTTTTTACACTCAAGTTCAAGGACTCTTTGCTTTTTAAAGTACACATGTTGAAATTTTAACAATAGGCCAGTGAGAAGGCTTGGTGGCTAAAGGTACCTTCTAACAAGCCTGAAGCCCCGAGTTCAGTACCTGGGACCCACTTGACCGAAGGCGAGAACCGACTCCTGCAAATGTACCCTCTGACCTCCACTTGTACATATGCGTGCACACACAATAAATAAAGTGTAATAACATGTAAAAACACTGATAATTATCCCTAAAACGCTGGTGTACTGCTAGTTAATTCATTAACTTAATTCACAATTAAAGGTTAATTAATTTTGAAACCTTTGTTACATTCGAGTGACATTCGTATTCTTTATAAGTACTTGTATATCATTTTTTAAGTGATGTTTAATAAAAAGATTTAGGTCCTAGGTTGCAGACAGTAAAAGCAGACTCCTATTTGACTCAATGGCTTCTAAAAATCAAACAAGCCGTTATGATGTAAATACTAATACTAATACTAATAATAATAATGTGTTCACACCAGATATGATGTGTACCAAGACATGTCTATAATTCCAGAGCAAGGGAGGCTGAGGCAGGAAGATCTGAGCTGAAGCCAGCCTGGGCTACACAATGATCACCTGTCTCAAGCACAGTGGTAGAGCACTGGCCTAGCATAGGATAAGCCCTAGGTTCAATCCCCAGTTACTGCAAAATGTTGTGTTCATATCATTACTGAGCACTTATAATTTTATTATAGATATGTAGGTACTGAGGTCCTTTAGGCACAGAGTGTCAGAGTGTATTTCATGTTGTTGTTGTTTGTTTGAGACAGGATCTCTCTCACTATGCAGCCCTAGCTGGCCTGGAGCTCACAGAGATCCATTTAGGATTACAAGCTTGCACCACCGCACCCAGAGCATGTTTTCAGTTTAGCGTTGTCTAAATTGGTTAGACTGATGGGAACAGTTACGTAGCATTTTTATACCTGTTGAATGAAGCGGTATGGCTCTCCAGCTCTTAAAAGCAAAAGATTTTCATCTTGACATGCACTAAGCTACGGGTACCGGGGGCGAGACTGTCGCAATAACTTGTACTTGCTCCCGACGGGGGAGACCGTGTACTTCATTG
Organism: Rhynchomys soricoides; assembly: GCA_019843965.1. Classification (NCBI taxonomy): domain Eukaryota; kingdom Metazoa; phylum Chordata; class Mammalia; order Rodentia; family Muridae; genus Rhynchomys; species Rhynchomys soricoides. The sequence goes on along the minus strand of JADRCH010000100.1, from coordinate 558,803 downwards.
CATCTGTCGTGGTGCTTTATAACGTGGAAGAGCAGCTGCAGAGGCATTACGTGGGCCACAATGATGACGTCAAGTGGTGAGTCCCCACAAACAGGTCGCAAAACATAGGTGAGCTAGCGTCAGCCAGAAGAATCCAGCATCAGGGCACAAGCCAGAGGTGGGGCGGTGCAGGGCTCTGAAGCCAGACTGGGCAAAACTCTTCTTTCTATTCCATGTTGTCTTCGGCTCCCTGATTCTGCTCCCTGATTCACAGCAGCAGCTCTCTGTCCTTACTGTACTTCTATGTGACCAGATTATCTGAGGGGAAAAAGCTTCAGGAAGCTTTCTTAGCATCCCAAATGTTAGAGACTTCAAACTGGGTCTTTAATCTTAGAAAATGTGCCTTGTTGTGTACTTAGGTCTGAGTCTGCCACGCCTATGGGTCGTTGTATAGCTTAAGGAAGACCTTGCAGTGATTGGACGGGTAGATGGATTTGTGGTCATCCTGGATCCCTGGCTAGTGATAAAAATCCTACTGACATAAGACGAGACATCTTTCCTAATTAGCATACCCAAAAGTGACTGGCAGGAAAGGGCGTAGACTAAGTCAGATCTGAGACTGAAATGGTATTTTCCCAGCAAAGGATGCCTTTCCTTAAGGTTGGAAGTTCCCAAAAAGAATTCAGGCATTCTGATGAATGAAATAAAGTTTGCTGGCTACGGTAGCTGGTCTGTTCGGGGAAGGTGGGGTGAGCCTGTAAGAGGCTAGGCAGTATGGATTTCTTGTGTTTAAACTTTTGGAAGATTGTAGAAGTAGAACACACCTCTGTGTGGGGTTGTCTGATAATTATCCTTGTTTTAGCCTAGCGGTCCATCCTGACAGGATCACCATAGCAACAGGACAAGTGGCGGGCACATCTAAGGATGGAAAGGTGAGGTTTGCTCATCGTCTTTCTGACTTTCGGTAAGGACCCTGCAACAACCTGCTGACAACATTGCTGCTGATGAATCTGGTCATTTGTAGTTGCAGCATCTGAGAACTACTGGGTCCTCACCAGGGGCTCTCAATGCAAATTGATGTGTCATCGTGAACTAAGCCCCCCCCCCCAACCCCTGAGCTTCCCTTATTTCAGCGAGTTTTTAAATAACATTGTCACTGGTTAGGACGGCACACATCTTTAATGCCAGAGCTCAAGAGGCAGAGGCAGGCAGGTCTGTGGGCTATGTAACAAGATACTGTCTTTAAAAATAATGAACAGCAGGCTGGAGAGATGGCTCAGCGGTTAAGAGCACTGACTGCTCTTCCAGAGGTCCTGAGTTCAATTCCCAGGAACCACAGGGTGGCTCACAACCATCTATAATGGGATCTGATGCCCTCTTCTGGTGTTTCTGAGGACAGCTACAGTGTACTCATATACATTTAAATAAATAATAAAAAATAACAATCAGCACCAACAACACATTAAAATAGCGTTGTCTTGCCAAAGAATCAATTAATTCATGAAATTCTTATCTCTATACATCATCAACATGAAAATTGGTCAATCTAAGAAGCAGAGTTAAAATCACCAAGTAACCACACATTATAGGATGTCCTAGACTCTGGGTGCCCACCAGTCATTTCTTCAGTGGGTGGACTTCACTCCTTGTGCTGATCACAGAGCCTCCTGGGAGCTTCAGGCAAACTCTGCAGGCATTTTAGTAAGACTTCAGTCTGGCCTGTAAGGAAGGAGGTGCTGAGCTGGCAGAACCTGACAAATAGGAGACCTCCAAGCCGGCGTCCATGAGTGACTGTCATGTTTTATCAAAACACATACAGCCTCTTAAGTCTCTATTTGTACAGCTTTGTCCTGGTGTGAAACTAATCGGGACAGAAACCTCCATTTTTATCAACCGTGCATCTGCCCAGAAAACATAAACGCTATATTATCAGAGCAGATGTTTTCATGATAGCAAATTTTAGCTGTAGATTTTATGCTGCTCTCCATTAGAGTCCCACACTTGCAAAGAGCAGAATAACAGAAGCCAGGCTACTGTTATGTAAACTCGCATAAGGAGCAGTTGTTCATGTCTTAAAAAGAACGAAAGCTTGGGAGAACTCTTTGAAATTGGAAACAAACTGTTCCTTCCACCCTCTAGTGGTTTGAAAGTGTATTTCCATTTTTGGCATTGGAATTGAATCCTTACTATAGAACCAGAGAGAAATTTACAGCTGTCTGAGCAGATTTTTGACCTGTGGAGAAACCCAGAGAGGCCACATGCCGGTGCCTGGTGCCTGGCTATTTGGAGACAAGACTAGACAAGAACAAGGTTTCCCTATCATGTGCCTGCTTGCCAGGCACATGCCCAGGCCCTTATGTGATGATGGATCCGCTGACTGCACTATGGCGCTATCTTTGGTGAAATGCCATTTCTCAAACGTAGAGAAATGCAAATATATAAAAGGCGAGTTGGTTCTTCTGGTCTGGGTGTCAGAAAGTGGCTAGTCAAAAAGTTGAAAACTTGATCACCTTCTCCCAATGCCCCAAAGGTTCACAGGGCCCAGGGCCTCCTTAAGTCACTGGAAATGTTTTCATTTCACTCATGGGTGGAGTCCTACAGGTGCAGAAAAAGACCTTTTTGGGGGGTGGGGCAAAATTGAAGTCACTGTCAAAATAACCTTACGGTTTCAAGGTGAAGAGAAGCAATTAACCGACAGTCACAAATGACGGCTGTATTCTTTACCACACAGCAACTGCCACCCCACGTGCGCATCTGGGACTCTGTGACACTCAACACTCTGCATGTCATTGGAATAGGCTTTTTTGACCGGGCTGTCACCTGCATTGCATTCTCAAAATCTGTAAGTATGAGAATGCACAGGGACAAGTTTCCAACCAAACATTTCTAGCCACCTGGCTTCCAGCCTTTCCCAAGGCTAGCCCAACACACCCATACTCAAGCCACGTCACTTGGAGACTTATTCACACTCGCTCATCTGTCCATGTACGTGTTCACATCAAATGTCCCTGTTTGTTTACACCCTTTTGCTTTGCTCTGCAATATCATGCGTATCATCAAAGGAGCCGCATGCCTGGCCAGGAGAGCTGGCCTCAAAACCAGTGAAGTAGATATAATGGACCCTTAATGGGTGTTGGGGGTGGGATGTGTGTGCAGGTGCGTATGGAGGGGGTGAGTGTGCATGTGTGTTCATACAGAGATGCGGTCAACCTCCCCTGCCTCTGCCTCCCCAGTGTTACCATTACGAGTGCTCACCACCACAGGCCAGCTGTGGGTACTGGGGATTGAACTTGGGTCCTCACACTTGCGTAGCAAGCTCTTTACCAACTCAGCTCTTTACCCAGCACTGTAATGAGCTCTTGATTAAAAGTAAACCAATCAGGACTGGAGAGATGATTTAGCAGTTAAGAATACCGACCTTCCAGAGGACCTGGGTTCAGTTCCCAGTACCCACATGACAGCTCACAACCGTCTGTAACTCTAGTGTCAGGGGATCTGACACCCTGAAATATATGCAGGCAAACACCAATGCACATTTTTTTTTAAAAAGTAAAATAATCACCAGGAGGTGGTGGTGCATACCTTTAATCCCAGCACTGGGGAGGTAGAGGCAAGCAAATCTCTGTGAGTTTGAGGCCAGTTTGGTCTACAGAGCTAGTGCTAGGACAGCCAGGGCTATGTGCACAAAGAAACCCTGTCTCAAAAAAAAAAAAAAAAAAAAACAAAAAGTAAAATCAATGATCATTTTCAATCATGTTGGTCCCACTTCAGTCTCGCCTGCAGTCTTCTGCGAATCACTTTTTCTTTGCAGAATGGAGGAAGCCATCTCTGTGCTGTGGATGACTCCAATGACCACGTGCTGTCTGTGTGGGATTGGCAGAAGGAAGAGAGACTGGCTGATGTGAAGGTTCGCTCAGCCACTCACTGCAGTGTCCCCCAGGGCCCTGCCTGCACGGCCAGCAGGCTCCCCCACAGCCCCCACCCCTGGGAATAAGCCTTCCTTTCATACCACAAACCTGCAGGCACCCACTATGTGCTGGGCCGCCACCCATGAGCAGTGATGGAGGTAGTCAGTGACTGAGGCACACTCAGCACCTGCCAGTCTGTGGGGCTGCAGGAGACATGGATACCAGCACCCCTGAGGTCAGGACTCTGCCTCAAATGAACTTTGGGCAGAATGTTGAATTGGCACGCCTGTAGCTCTCTTAAGGTTCCCTTCTGTCAGGAGCACCCCTGGATTCCTGTTTTCATAGATCCTCCTTCTCATTTCTCCTCCTGGTATCTGTTGGCCTTGGTTAACCTGACTTATCTAACCCAAAGGAATCATCAGCCAGCCTTCCTTGGATAATATTAGGCTTGCTCAGATAGCCTCATTACCTTATGGGAGGTTGCTCTCAGAGAGCCTTAGCTACCCAGCTTCCTGTCTAGTGTCAGGGATGCAGACAGTTGTTCTAATCAGATGTGTTTCCTGGCCTGGCATTCCCTGTCTTCTAACTTTGCCAGCAGAGATGTATGGTGTTCACCCCATGTGCCAGGTTAGAAGCAGCCAAGGGCAAAGTGCCAGCCAGGACTAAGAACATAGAATCAAATTAGTACATAGAAGCAGTAGTCAGGGCTAGATGTGACAGACCAGGATACCAGTCCTGGATGTCAGAATATGGACTGAGGGCTGCCAGGGAGCCACCTCATGGGACCCCAAACTGAGTCCTGAGCCTTAGGTTGTGGTCCGGAAAGAAGACAATCGGGGAATCAGGGCAGCCACAGTGAGGCAGGCTTGGAGAGCTACATGACATGCAGAGACCTGGGTCCTTCCCAGTCACTAGGAAGGGGAAGGGGGTGCGACATCTGGATGTCACCACCCAAGGAGTGATCCCAGTGCTCAGCCAGTTGCAAAGATGCCTTCTTTGTACTTGCTGACATCTGGCTTCCAGCCACATAGCAGAAAACAAAGAAGGAAACAGGCAGCAGCCAGAATAACCGTGAAGATGAAGTCAGTGAGGCTTGAGAGGCCCGTGCTCTGCTTGAACAGTTTTCTTAACCATTGTAAGAGGCCTGCGGTATGTGATGCTCCACTTTGTTTTGTCTTAAAGTGTTCGAACGAAGCAGTATTTGCTGCGGACTTCCACCCCACAGACACCAATATCATAGTCACCTGCGGGAAGTCACATCTCTACTTTTGGACCCTAGAAGGAAATTCCCTTAACAAGAAGCAAGGGTTGTTTGAGGTAAACTGCACCTGCCGTTCAGTTTTTCCTGTGAGGCATCTGTGAGGGGCCGGGTTGTAAGGGAGCACTGAGATACTTCAGTCTCAGTGACTGTTTTAGTGATAAATGGGGGGGCGTAGAAAAAATGATGCTCCCTTGGGGTTCCCCATACAGTTGGGAAGTCCTCCAGTCCTGAGGATCTCCCCAGTAATAAAATGGAAATGGAGGTCTGGACCTCCTGGCAGGGCAACTGACTGCAAGGAGCCACTGGTTGCTAGGGACTGGCAACTTGGCTTTGCTAAGGGTGGCAAGGCCCTGTCCATCATTCTGAAAGGGCATAGCCCATCCCTCATGTCCCCCTTAACACCACCCTGCTTAAACTGTCTTCAGCTTTAGGGTTCCCCAGCCACTGAGTTACCCAACGTTTCTTTCTTTTAGAGCGAGCAATCTAGAAGGACATGTCTCCGGACAGTACATAGAACTAAAGGCTCCCGACTCCAGAGGCTGACACCATCCAGCTGGGGTTGATGGGGCTCTAACTTATTAACACAAATAAAAGTGTGTCTTCGCTAAATAACACGCCCATGGGCACTTATACATCCCACAGAAACAAGAGAAGCCAAAGTTTGTCCTTTGTGTGACGTTTTCCGAAAATGGAGACACCATTACTGGAGATTCAAGTGGCAACATCTTGGTGTGGGGGAAAGGTAATGAGCAGTTCTCCCAAAGCCATTTGATGTTTTTGGTAATGTTGTAACTAAGACATTGGAGGTGGGGTTTATAGGAATGAGTTTGGAGTTACGTACAGGACATCCACTAAGTTCCCAGTTACTTAGGTATATTTGTGTGTGGCTTTAATGAAAAAGCAGAAGAAAACGGGAATGTTAAGAGTCGCTAACTTTGCCTATACCACTGTGGAAGGCTTCTAAGGTTAGGGTACCATGATAAAGTTAATCACTTTACTGGAAGAGCTGTTAGCAAATTATAACACAAAAGTTATTAATGGCTATTATATAGCTGTGACATATATGGGTCACTATTCTGTTTTTGGTTTTTTGGTTTTTTGGTTTTTCGAGACAGGGTTTCTCTGTATAGCCCTGGCTGTCCTGGAACTCACTCCGTAGACCAGGCTGGCCTTGAACTCAGAAATCCGCCTGCCTCTGCCTCCCAAGTGCTGGGATTAAAGGCGTGTGCCACCCCTGCCCGGCATGGGTCACTATTCTGATCTGACCACATAGCATTTGACAGATGTTTCTGGAGTGCTAGGAGCACCAAGATAGATGACGCATGTGCACAGATCAGACCTTTATTCCTCAGTCTGAGAAGAGGTATCAGATAAGTCCAGTGAGAATTCATGAGCATCTTCTGGGTTCAGGAAAAACACCCTCCTGTCTTTCTGGGTCTCAGAGTTGGGTCTGAGAAAGAAGGGGGGCGTACACCGCCCAATGTTACTTCAGAAGGGGAAGGTGATTTTTGAATTCCTTCTGTTCTTGGCACCTACTATAGCAATGCTCATTTGCTACAGAAGAACCCTGAAAGGTCAGCAGGAGCCACATTCTGCAAAGTGGGGAGCTGAGAGGAACAGCTAACTAACTTGCCCAGGGACGTGGCCCACCGGGGGCAGAGTGCACACTCGGGGTCTGTGTTCTCTGCCACACAACTCTGTGACATTATACTTTTCTCAATCATATGATGATCCAGTTCATGCATGCTGGGACTCTGAGAGCATCAAAAATTCAAGTCCTTCCTAGGAATGTGTTAAAACAATGTCATAACGTACTGTAACATCTTTAAAACAAACTGAAATGGGTCTCAGCAGTAGTCAGAGGCTAGCCTTTTGATTCTGCCCTAGATAATGGTGGCTTTCCTGGCATGCTTAGGTACAAATCGGATAAGCTATGCAGTTCAAGGAGCCCACGAGGGTGGCATTTTTGCACTTTGTATGCTGAGAGATGGCACGCTGGTGTCCGGAGGAGGGAAGGACCGGCGGCTCATTTCCTGGAATGGAAATTATCAAAAACTTCACAAAGCAGAGGTAAGCAAGCCACAGCATGGACCCTGCACCCGTTAGTCTGATGCCTTTGCTGGCGGTTTGGATTAGCTCAGAGTTGGGGGGAGGGGGGGAATAGATGAATTTTTATGGGCGGCAACAATTTTAGAAAAGTCATCGAGGCAGTTTATTTACAAGTAAAATAAAAGGATTTGAAGCTACCCAACACTGCTGTTTGGAACATTGTTTTAATAGGTGCAGTCTTATGGCCGGCTGGATTTATCGCTAGACCCTCGCTTTTTCTAATCCCCAGCATGCTTCGAGCATACAGCATCACCATGATCTGGGTGTGTTGGGCACCTGCCTGAGTCACAGCTCTCAGCTGCTGGGCAGCATGCTTCCCAACACTTCCAGATCTTTGTGGCTGATTTCACCACCTTAGACCTAGTCAGCAGCCTGTCTTCCCATGGGAACCAGAGGCGAGAAGCCTGGCACCCAGCAGCCTCCCTGAGATTTTCCCCTCTAACTCCCCGGATATGAGCAAGCAGGCTGGGAAACTGGCACCAGTGTGGGGCAACACACCATCCCTAGCACATGGTGATACGTAGGACTTTTCCAGCTTCCAGGTCTTGCTCTGCCTGTTCATGGCACTGTTTAGTGCAGTATGAAGTTGTGGTTCTCGTGGTTACTTGGGAGAAAAAAGCTTTCTTTTTTTAATTAATTATTTATTTTATATATATGAGTACACTGTAGCTGTCTTCAGACAGACCAGAAGGCGGCATTGGATCCCATCACAGATGGTTGTGAGCCACCGTGTGGTTGCTGGGACATGAACTCAGGACCTCTGGAAGAGCAGTCAGTGCTCTTAACCGCTGAGCCATCTCTCCAGCCCAAGAGAGAAAGGATTTCATCTGAGTATTAGCAGCCTTTCCATTAGGATTTGGTATTATGTCTTGATTTATATATTTGTATGTGAGAGTATGTGCATATGGCCTGTGTACACGTGTGTGCATGCCCTGTACACTCATGCATATACTCGTGGAGGCCAGACCAGGGTGGCAGGTGTCTGCTCTGTCACTCCCCTCCTTAGTCTCTTGAGACAGGGTCTCTCAGTGAACCTGGAGCCAGGCTGGCAGCAAGCTAGCCCCAGCCGTCCTCCTGTCTTCACCTACATCTGTGCTGGGGCCATAGGTGTTAGAGATCTGCACTCAGGTCCTAGCGTTTGCACAGTGAGGTCCTCTTGCCCACTGAGCATCTCCCCAACTGCTCGTGAAGATCTTAATCTTGGTAATTTTTGTTTTCTTGCTATATGGTCCAGGATAACCCTAAGCTCATTGTGTAGCGCAGGCTCGCCTCAAACTCACAGTGATATTCTTCTTCAGTCTTCTGAGTTCTGGATATATTTTTCAAAACATCCTGGGCATATTTTAAAGATCCACAGTTTTTATTTACCATCTATGTCTCAGTAAGACTCAACACATTAGAGGCAGAGGCTAGAGGATCTCTGTGAGTTCAAGGTCAGCCTGATCTACATAGAGAGTTCCAGGACAGCCAGGGTTATGTAGAGAGACTACCATCTCCAAAAAACTAAACAAGGAGGAGGAAGAGGAGGAAGAAGAAGAGGAGGAAGAGGAGGAGAAGGAGGAGGAGGAAGAGAAAGAGGAAGAGAAGGAGGAAGAAGAGGAGGAGGAGGTGAAGGAGAAATGAATAGGAACTAGACAGATGGCCCAGAGGTTAAGAGCAGTTTTTGCTCTTGCAGAAGACCCTGGTTAAGTTCCCAGCACCTGCATGGCAGCTCACAACTCTCTGTAGCTCCAGTTAGAGAGAATCCTCTTCTGACTTCCATAGGCACAGTATACATGTGGTACATAAACATACATGCAGACAAACATTCATATGTATATAATACATCTTTAAATAAAAAGAAGAAAAGAATGTGTGAGCAGTTATTATGAAAGGTTGAAGTGAGAGAAAGCATTTTCTAAGAAACAAGGTGATGTGTGTTGTCAACTGGGAAATTGCTCCTTACGTTACAGCACCCTGTATTGGAGGATGAGAGAAGAAAGGGTTAATATATTGGCAATACCGACTGTTTTGGAGATCGGAAAGGTCTAAGAATGCATCGCAGGGCAGTCCTGTCATCATTGGCAAGGGGATTTTGAAGACCTGGAGAAGTCATCTAATTTAATCCCTGTCCCCTAACTGAGCAGTGCCCTGAGCCCTGTGGGGATGGGGCGCCCACATTTCTCTGAGAAGCTCTTCACTTGTCTGTCTTACTGAACTGTTGGGTATGGTTCCTTCCTTGGCATTACTGTAAGAGTTCATCAGTAAACTTGGTGATGAAACCATGCCTGAAAATGACCAGCAGGTTTCTTGGACTCTGTGTCTTCTGGACGTAAGATTTTTATGTATGTCTGAAAAACCTCTGGCAAATCAGTTTGGACCCTGTTTCACTTTTTGTTGTGTGGTTTTTGTTTTTGTTTGGTTTGTTTTAAACAGGGTTTCTTTTTGTAGCCCCGGCTGTCCTGGAACTCACTCTGTAGACCAGGCTGGCTTTGAACTCAGAAATCTTCCTACGTCTGCCTCCAGAGTGCTGGGATTAAAGGCGTGCGCCACCACTGCTCAGCTAGGACCCCATTTGTGAAGACCAGTTTTACACAGACATCGCCTCGTGTCTGTGTTAGACACTGCTTTTCTAAGGCTTTCCTTCCAATTCTTTGTTTCAAGTTCTTCATGGTGGGTACATTCTTGGGTCCCTTTCCTTGGAATTGTTTTTTTCTGATCCTGCTTTCTTTTCGAACAACTATGACTTTTTTATAATAAGATTTGCTCAGCATTCGGGGGAATGTGCTGTACGTTGCTAGTCACAGGCAGTCTTATATCATTGTGTAGAAAGGACCAGAACTTCTTGTGGTACCTTAGACGACATCACTCACCAGTCAGCTCTTCTGCCTCACAGAAAGTCATTCTTTTGCTTCTTTTTAACCTTTTGTTTTTAAAGTTACTTTTGAATTTGTTTGTATGTTTATACGTAAGAGGTCACGTTCGACTATGTGTGCATGCACGCGGAAGCGTTTGGTGCCATCCCTCAGGATCCATCCACTTCATTCTTTGAGACTGCATCTCATGGAGCTGTGGGGCTTGCTCGTTCATGCAGGCTGCCGACTGCAAGCCGCTGGGATTTGCCCACTTCCTTCTGTAAACCCAGTGTCGCCAGTACACCTTGTTACCACATTTAGATTGGTTTGTTTTGAGGCAGGGTCTCTCTGTGTAGCCCTGGCTGTCCTGGAACTCACTCTGTAGACCAGGCTGGCCTCACACTCAGGGATCTGCCTCTGCCTCCCGAGAGCTGGGATTAAAGACATGCCCACCACCACCCGGCCACATTTGGCTTTTTTCCTGGGTTCCAGAGACCAAGCTCTGATCAGGGACCTTGCACAGCAAGCCCTTAGTGGCTTGAGCTCTCTGCTGAGCTTCATCCCCACTCTTTTGATGTAGAATCTTCTCTGTAGCCCAGGCCAGCCTCAGACTCCCAGGCCTTCCAGCTCAGCTTCCTAAGCACCAGAAGGTATTCAGGCATGCGCCAGCTCACCAGCTCAGTCTGCCAAGGCACACACTACAGGTAGAGACCACGTGGCAGGCAGGCTACTTCTCACCGGGATCTCACCTGGACAGCCTCTGAGCTCTCATTCTCTATAGTGAAAAAAAACATGTTTTTCTTTAGCAGAAGGGACTGTCCTTAACAGGTGCGTTCTGGAAGTCTCCTGCACCTCCACACTTAATTTCTCAGGCCTTGTCAACTACTGTTTCCTACTTGTTAGCAATGTGTCTAACAAGTAAAGGATAGACTGACTATCACACTCCTCCCCAACCTGCTTCTCTCTCTCTCTCTCTCTCTCTCTCTCTGTCAAAAAATACCTTTAAGAAAAGTTTTGTTGTTGTTATTTGGTTGTTGTTTTTGAAACAGGGTCTCTAGCCATGGCTGACCTGGAACTCACTCTGTAGACCAGGCTGGCCTCAAACTCACAGAAATCTGCCTGCCTCTGCCTCCCCAGTGCTGCCATTAAAGGCTATTATGCTCTGCTAGGACTTTATTCTGGCTATTCATTTAATATACTCAAAATGTTTATAGTTTAAAAAGTAAAGTAAAATACAGTTCACGAGTAAGGTTCAAGAGGTGCTGGGTTCCATCTCTAGCACTACTATCAGGCAAACACATGTGTGAGCACACACTATGCACACGTGCACACACACTTGAGTGTGCACAAATGCAAAGTTTGGGATTTTGATCACTTGCTCAACAGCTGGCTGTGGTATCTATATAGACAAGTTCTTCTGAGTGTATATAACAATATGTAAAGTCCGTCATAAGAGCTATCACATGATACCAATATTTTTAAGGCCTGAGCCAAATGCTGATGCACATCTAGGATCCTAGCACTTGGGAGACTGAATCAGAAGGATTATCTGAGATCGAGGCCAGCCTAGCTTGCATAGTAAGTTCAGGGCTAGCCTGAACTACATAATGACACCTTCTCTTAAAAAACAAACAAACAAACAAACAAACAAACAATTGAATGAAATCTTAAGTCTTTGTTTGCATGTGACTTTACCCCAAACAGATTCCTGAGCAGTTTGGCCCAATACGGACAGTGGCTGAGGGGAAGGGCAATGTCATCTTGATTGGCACTACTAGAAACTTTGTCCTGCAAGGCACCTTGTCAGGGAACTTCACACCCATCACTCAGGTATGGTCAACTTAGCAAATGCCAAGCTCTTGCATTCACCATTAATATGGATACATGTGAGTCTCCCAGTGTGATGACCTTCTGCTTCAGAGCTGTGTTTTGTGTCATGATTAAGCTTGAGAGGAAAGAGTTAATGAGACAGTCCTTTGGGGATCTCATTGTGATGGTGGGATCTCAGAGTCCCTCTGTCTCGGTTCTTTTGTAGGGTCACACTGATGAGCTCTGGGGGCTGGCCATCCACTCCTCCAAACCTCAGTTCTTGACCTGTGGACATGACAAGCATGCCACTCTCTGGGACGCTGTCGGTCACCGGCCAGTCTGGGACAAAATCATAGAGGTAAGTGTGTATGCTACATTTCCAGTCTTCTTATAAAAACTCATCTGGGATATGTTTTTGTATGAAAAATTAACAGTGATAAGAAATCTAAAGGCAATGTTTACCTTTTAATAATCACACTGCTTTTAAGAATGTTTCGAGCACTGAGCAGTGGTGGTGCACACCTTTAATCCCAGCACTTAGGAGGCAGAGGCAGGCCGATTTCTGAGTTCGAGGCCAGCCTGGTCTACAGAGGGAGTTCTAGGACAGCCAGGGCTATACAGAGAAACCCTGTCTCGAAAAACCAAAAAAAAAAAAAAAAGAATGTTTCCAGCATTCTCACTCGTATTATTCTGTGCAGAAGCAGCAGCAGCAGTTAGAGTTTCTGAGCAGGGTTGTCAGGGTCCTGAGAGCAGAGTCTTAATGGCTCAAAGTGCTCAAAAGCCCCATGAATAGCCCGTGTCCTGTGATGGCCCATCTTACAGCAGGGTTACAAGCCACACTGAGAATGTGTGGTTTCATTTCTCCCTCTCTGGAGTTTGGTGATGAAGACAGAGCATTTATTTTGAACTTCACAGGAGAAACACAGATTTCTTACCAGAGTGTCAAAATCTCTTCCCCTGCATAGAAATCAGACGTGTACTCCTGAGCTGTTGGCATACTAGGCTGTGAATGCATTGTACTATTTTGCCTTGCGGTTGAAGACCTTTAGTTTTGCTCTGACTCTATTGGTCAGGAAATGGGGAATGGAGTGGCTGGGTTACTTGTAAAAGTCACTGAGTTAGTAAGTAGGAGCTGGGGGATGGCTCTGTGATTAAGGGTACCAACTGCTCTAACGAAGGACTGTGTTCAGTTCCCGGCACCTACACAACAATTCGCAACCATCTGTGACTCTAGCTCCAGGATATCTGATCTCTGGGGTTACCAGGCATGCACACTGATGTACTTACATACATGCAGGGAAAACGTGTGTACACATAAAATGTAGCTCAGACTAATTCCCAAACCCAGGCTGTGTTGTTCCATCACACCACCATGAGCCACAGGCAACCTCGTTTGGTTGCTTGTATCCTGACAACTCACTCACCCCCATATAAGGAAACAGCCCTTTTGCAGGACCCAGGATCATCTCTTCATTCCCTGCAAAGCTGCTGGTATTTCCAACTGCCCGGATCTGGGTCTGGTTCCCCTCTCTTCCACTTTCAGAGAAGGTTGCCACTGGGTTCTGGTCACTGCAGCCAGCTGAGCCCCAGAGTAGAAAGCCTGAAGGTAGGCAACTCCACAGTAGAGGTCATTAGGGAGAACAGCACCCCTCTAGTTCTGTGGACATGGCTGCCAGATGAGCACTCTGACACTCCACCTCACTGTTCCTTACCAGACGGCTAAGTGCTCTGGCCTAACATAATTTGGGGGCCAGACCTGGAACCCTAGCCCTGCAGTGTCCTAGACCCTCCTCTGTCCACCCTCTCCCAGACTTTGGACGGGAACTTTTAGCCTCTCCACACCTCGGTACCTCTGTACAAAAGCAGCTGTGTGGTTCAGGCAAGCTTGTTCAGAGAAACAGCTTGTTGGGTTTGGTCAAGGGTGCTTGGGATCTGCCAGCATATTGGCCACTCCAGGCTTAGTGATAACCACCTCTTTTGGAAGTGGTTAAAGATGGTGAGGCTGGTGTCTGGAGTCTCTATCTGCTCTTGAGGTTTCCATTTATCTAATAGCATCTCTGTGGCTCTAATTTCCACCCCTCCGTGGTGGTGGTGGTGGTCAGTGGTTGTGTTCTCAGATAAACAATTTGACAGGCTTCCTGTTGGGCCCAGGGGTCAGAGAGATGTCCAGATGCACAAACCATGGCCCAGAAAAAAACACTCACCTGCCTGCCTTTTGTGATTACTGTAGACAGGACAGACTATAGGGTGGACAAAAAGATTCCGAAGGCAGACTTATGTTGTGACTGAAGCGTGATGGGGTCCCAAGTGGGCCTGCATCTCTTGTAGGGAGAAAGGAGGCTTTTCAAACAGAGCTGTGGAGCCCAAGAAGAGCACTGCACAAGTGGGGTTTGTGCTGTCTTGCTGTGTCTAGCCACATGCTTACACTTCCTTTAAAATATTTTAGGATCCAGCTCAGTCCTCTGGTTTTCATCCTTCCGGGTCTGTGGTTGCAGTCGGGACACTGACTGGGAGGTAAGCACCCCACCCTAGCCCCTGCTGCCCCAGAACAGCCTATGCTCACAGAGTTGTGGAGAGCAGCTAGATGTCTGAGCCTCCCTGGGGATGGGAGCAGGTGCATGCCAGCTTTGGCTGCTTCTTCTTAGTTCCAGTCATTTACTGAGAATTTAGTCAAAGCTTGAAAGCAGAACTGAGTCCTTGCCATTTCCTGGAGGAAAGTCGGATCTGTCAACCTGTCTCTTCCCCAGCGTCACCCTCACCCCAACCCATCTGCCTCCAGTTCCAGAGGCTCCGGAAATCCTGATCTAGAGCAGTGGTTCTCAATCTGTGTGGGTCATGACCCCCAAAGACCATGGGCAAACACAGATACTTATATTACGGTTCAAAACAGTAGCAAAATTACAGTTATGAAGTAGCGACGAAAATAACTTTATGGTGTGCGTCATCACAACACGAGGAACTGTAAAGGGTTACGCAGGTTGAGAACCACTGCCCTAGAGCCTATAGCAGGAGCCTCAGCTTTTGAAATGGGCCAGAAAGCATTCCAAGGCACCGAGAAACGAGGCCTACTTTCTCAGCTAGAGAGACTTTCAGCACTGTGGAAAGTTCCCAGATCCTGGGCCTCACGTTCAGACTCCTCTCACCAGCCTCCTCTGATCTGGTGGGCAGTAGCAGATCTGTCTGCGCTTGCTCCCCAGCCTCCCCATGTAGCAGCAGTCAGCCTGTGAACCAGTTACATAAACTCTCTGACTGTCTTTCTTGTCTGTGAGATATGGTGATACCACCAACACCAACGACTGAAAAAACCACATACATAGGGACATCTGCAGCGCTGCCTAGCAGGTGATAGCTGTGGCTGGCATCATTGTTTGGCAGTGCTTGGCTGTGCTTCCGGGTAGTCTGACTCAGTAGAGCATCCCTCAGGGGATGTGGTCTGGGACCCTCATACTTGCCTTGTGATAAGACTTAACAGAGTAATTCAGCTCAGTGAGAGTTGAACGCAGTAACTAATCATCAGAGGATCCATTGTGACGTAGACATTCTATACATGTGGTTTTGTATAGAGACATCTGGTTGTACTGGACTGCCACCCTCGCCCCCCTCCTGAGAAGGGGTCAAAGGACTCAATTCCTTACAGAGATGATGCGAGGCAGATAGTGTCCTTGGAACAGACACAATGTAAAACTTATGAAAAAATGTCTGGATTTTTTTCCGTTCGGTATTTTCAGGCTTGAAGTTGGCAGAGGGTGACTGGAATGATAGTGAGCAAAACCCTGGCTAAAGAGGGACTGAGTCTGTTGTAGCTACAGGTGTATATTCTGAGATGTTCCCTCCTATTGTCCTTTGCGGAAAAAAAAAGTACCACTCCGAATGTGCTTTTCTGCATGTGGGGTTTATAAAGAGAATCACTAATTCTTGGAGAGGGGGCTGGGTAGACAGCTAAGCAGTTAAGAGCACAAACCGGCTCTTTCAGACGACCCAGGTTTGTTCCCCACTCCCCCCACCCCCACCCCACATCAGGCAGCTCACAGCCATCTCCTAGGAGATCTGGCACCCTCTGCTGGTGTCGTCTGGTACTGCATTTGTGTACAAACGCTCTCCCACAGGCTCACTCTTGTACAGGCATAGGGACTCACCCACAAATATACATGCCATCTTCCATTTAACTCTCTTTGAGACATCAAAGCTTAATTCAGTAGGCCCTACAAGATAAACATCACCACCATCTATCTGCTGACAGATGGCATGTGATAGAATTCATAATTGAAGTGTCCTAGGGTGAATGGACGGCGCATGTGACCTAATGCTTCACTATGTGACATGTGACCTAATGCTTCACTATGTGACATGTGACCTAATGCTTCGCTCTGTGACATGTGATCTAATGCTTCGCTCTGTGACATGTGACCTAAGGCTTCACTATGTAACATGTGACTTAATGCTTCGCTTAATGTACATCTCTGGCTAACCCAGTCCATGTGTTATGTGCCAGCCTCAATAAGGTCACGGGCACGTCTAAGGTAAATGGTTGTCACAGATGCAAGAAATTCCAGCTGGAAGCAACATATAAGCTCCATAAAGTTCACCTGGGTGGGTAGTTAGGTCCAGAATGGTAGAGAGGAAGGCAGTATCTCTACATCTGTCATCCAGGTCTGAGACGGCAGTAGCCAGGAGTACAGCCAAGGCCTGAGAACGCCATCTGTATACTTAACACACTAGAGCTCTAGGGCAGCCACCTCATGCCCATGGCTCTCTACTGTACTCCTATAGGCCCTGGTGCCAGGTTCCTTCCTGCCCACAGCTTTCCTGCTTCCCACATGCAAGCAAGGCCCCAAGAAAGCCATCAGTGTGAACTTCTGAAGAGCATCGAGCGGTTGTCAGTGTGTGTTCCTTTCTGTAGAGAAAGCTGGTGTGTCGGGTTTTCTTGAGTAAGAGCTGAGTGGGTTTACACGGCCCTGCCATGGACAGACTGATGCTGTTGAACAGCCTTGCGTTTCACCAAACCGCTCACAGCCTGTCTCTCATGTTTGCAACAGGTGGTTTGTGTTTGACACAGAAACAAAGGACTTGGTCACTGTCCACACGGATGGGAATGAGCAGCTGTCTGCGATGCGGTATTCTCCAGGTCAGAGCTCAGCTTTTAAATTCTCATGAGCAATGCAATGTCGTACGAGAAACAAGCTGGCAAAGCTCCCCCCAGGGAAACTGAAGCCTGTGGTGTGTAGGCCTCACTTGGACAGTGAACCTCTGTGCCACTGTGCAAGCATGTGCTTTAACTTCCCCCGCCTCTCTCTGTCTCTTCCTCTCTCTGGTTTTCTAAAACAGGGTTTCTCTGTGTAGCCCTGGCTGTCCTGGAACTCACTCTGTAGACCAGGCTGGCCTTTTAAACTCACAGAGATCCACCTGCCTCTGCCTCCCAAGTGCGGGGATTAGTGCTGTAGCACTACACCCGGCTTGTCTTACAGAAAATCTCAAACACGGAATTAGACAGGGTGTCAGGGTGAGTCCCCCACCTCATTACCACTTGGAAGGATCACTCTGCTGCCTTCATGCCCCTCCAAGATACGTGTCATTTAGTGCATTTTCAATACGTAGCTCAGAAGTTCCTGGGGCTGGAGAGATGTCTCGAACTCCAGTGTGGGCCATGCAGGTGTGAGTGCTGATGATCTGTCTCCCAGTCCTTTTGATAAATTTACTCTTCCAGCTTTATTCCTGTTATTTTTATGATATTGCAAATGAAATTTTTCTGAATGTTATTTTCAGATGATTGGTTACTCGTGTGTAGCACTAAAATTGAATTCTGCCTATGGCTTTTCTGTATGTTCACCTTTCTAACCTCTAATGAGTTTTAGGGGTGGGGGATGTCATGTGCAGATATGGATGTGTGTGTACATGTGTGGTTTGCATGTGTTCATTCATACGTGTGGTTTGTGTATGATACGTGGTGTGTATAGTTTGTGTCTGATGTGTGTGCGTATGTATATGTTTGTGTGGTTTGTGTATATGTGTATGCATGTGTGTGGTGCATGTGTGTGGTGTATATGTGTATGGTTTATTTATGTGTATGAGTGTGATTTATGTATATGTGGGTGGGTCTGTTTTTATGCACATGTGTATGTGGAGTTCACGTGTGTGATGTATGTATGTATGTGTGGCTTGTGGATATTTATGTGTGTATAACTCCCTAGTATTTTTTTTTAAGATTTATTTATTTATTATATGTAAGTACACTGTAGCTGTCTTCAGATGCTTTTTTTTTCCTTCTTGCTCCACCCCACTCACTCGCTGTAGCTGTCTTCAGACACCCCAGAAGAGGACATCAGATCTCATTATGGATGGTTGTGAGCCATCATGTGGTCGCTGGGATTTGAACTCATGACCTTCGGAAGAGTAGCCGGTGCTCTTAACCACTGAGCCATCTCTCCAGCCCCCTAGTGTTTTTCTTATACAGTGCTAGATCATCTGTAAATAAAAAGTTTTCTGTGTCTTCAGATCTAGAGGCCTTTACGTCCCTTTCACTGCACAGCTGGTTCCCCCAGTAAAGTGTTAACAGGGCTGGCCAGGCTGACTCTCTTGTTCTGCTCTAAGTATTTCCTCTTCAGGGGCAGAGATGCCATTTATCATGAGAACATTCTTTACTGTTCTTTACCAGATTGTCCTCAGCATAAGAAGTGTTGGGACTTGCCAAACGCTTTTCTTCATCTGTTAAGATGGGAAATGTGAAACAAAAATGAACCATGTGTGGTGGCACACACCTTTAGTCCCATCACTCAGGAGGCAGAGGCAGGAGGAGCTCCGGGAGTTCAAGCCCAGCCTAATTTACATAGGGTGTCCTAGGACAGCCAGGGCTACATAGCAAGACCCTGTCTTTAAAAAACAACCAAAGGTGGAAAATGCATTTCTTCCTATCAAATGCGGCATAGTATTAACTTTCCAGCATTCAACCAACTTTACATCCCTCTAATAAAAGCTGTCGGCAGTGTTTCAGGTCTTTTCTGCATTGTTCCTATTTTGTGAAGGGTTTTACATTCAAGATTGTGAGGAACATTGGTATGTAGAATTAGTCACTGTGATGTCGTCATTAGGAAAGCCTTATGAGGTATGATAAGGCATGTCCCTCCTGTTTCCTGAGCTGTGATTATAAGAAGGAGAAAGGGAAGGAGGGACGGAGGGACGGTTAGACAGACAGACAGACAGCGACTGACCTCCTATGTAGCCCATCCTGGAACTCACTAACCTTCTGCCTCAAACCTTCCAAGTCCTGGGAGTCCAGGCCTGTGTCACCGCACATACTGGATAGTCATTAACGATTTGACAGAATTCACATGAATTCAGCGAAACCATGGAGATGTGCTTCGTGGGTGGTGTTTGTGTGTGCACTTTGGTTTGGTTTGGAGAGAGGGTTTTGATATCACCGGCAAACCCTTGGCTGCAGTAGCCTGCATCAGCCTAAGAATTCTAGCAGTCGGTCCTGCCTGTTGTACACCACACGCTCACTTTGGGGAGGTTTTTAACAGCTGAATCAATGCCTTTTAGAAAATGTAACTTTATTCTGAGTCTTTTGTTTCTTCCAGGCAGTTTGGTGATATGGATCTATTTGGAACTCGCTTTGTCTGCATTACATAATTTGTTAGCACCAACACATACAGTATTTGATTATAATCCTTGTGGTTTATCCAAGGCTGTTTGCAAGTAGCCTGTCTCTCATTCTTGATGCTGGAAACTGATGTCGCCCCTCCTGTTGGGTCAGTCAGCTCGACAAAGCCTTGTCAATCTTGCCTAATTCTGTTTGCAAAGAGCCAATTCCGTGTGACACTGGCAGGTTTAGTTCTGTGTGACATTGGCGGGTTTTCTTATTATTTTTCTGTCCTGGGATTTATTTCCTCTCCCCCCTCTCTGGTTTATTTATGTTGAGTTCCTGTTTTTCAGCGTTTGAAGGCAAACACATAGGTTATTTATGGGATGACGTCCTTCCCTGGTACGGATGCTTGAATCTATAAATGCCCCCACTCACCGCCTAAGCCCCAACTCAGACGTTTGACGTGTGTTTTCAGCTCACAGATACTTCCTAGTTCCCCACGTGCATGCATTCTCTTTTTTTCAACTTCATATTGATTCTGCGCGAGTTTTGCATCCCACACCCCAGCCCCATTGTCTCCCCGTCCCCTCGTATTCACCCTCTGCCCTTGAAACCTCCCCCCCCCAATAAAATAAAAAACAACCAAAAATAAATGAAACAAATCATAGAAAACACCTCTCCATGGAAGCTGTAGCATCAGAGTGTGCCCCACAGCCTGACACGCATGCTTCTCTAGGCTGCCCTCGGGCATCTTATCTTTCTCCTAGTTACTCAAAAGCAAGATGCAAGAGAACCTCATTCTGCAACCTGTCTTCCTCAAAAGGTCGCTCATGTGAACAGGGCCTGAGTTTCCATTTTTTCTCTGTTATCCCAATGGCAATCTTGGGGACTTTCCTCTGGGTAACGCTGCCTTCCCTAGACTGCCCACTGCACACCAGCATCCTGGGCCAGCCAACTGAGTGGAGACAACTCTCTTTGTCAACCCAATGGTTTTGCCAAGTCAGACAGCAAGTTATTTAGAGGTTCAAATGAAAGAGGAGGTGCCCATGTAGTGCTGTGCACTGTTGTCCAGAAGGCAGCAGGGAGGCTCGGGAAGCACCTGGGCAGTGGTCAAAGACTCTGGGGAGTGAGGACTCTGTCCTCATCCGTGTTCTAAAGTAGTGGAAAGACACCATGACCACGATGACTCTTAGAAAGGAAAATATTTAATTGTCATCTTGCTTACAGTTTCAGAGGTTCAGTCCATTACCATCATGGTAGAGAGCATGGCAGGTGCTGGAGCAGTAGCTGAGAGCTACATCCTGATCTGTAGATGGAGGGTGGGGGAAGGAGAGAGGGAGGGAGGAAGGGAGGGAGGGAGAGAGTGGGTCTGACATGGGCTTTCTGAAACCCCAAAGGCCACCCTTAGTGACACACATCCTCCAACAAGGCCACACCAAATCCTAATGCTTTCAAATAGTGCCAGCTCCTGGTGACTAAACATTCAAATCTAGGAGCCTGTAGAGACCATTCTTATTAAGATCACCACTGTGGCCAAGTGAGTATGTGTGTGTGTGTGTTTGTGCATGCATGTGTGTGTGCGTGCACGCACACATGCCACACACTGGGTGACTGGAGATCAGAGAACAGTTCCCAGAGTTAGTTCACTCCTTCTATTATTTGGGTCCTAGAGATGGAGCTGAGGTGGCCAGGCTTGCCAACAAGTACCTCTTTTCTTACTTTGTGCTTCATGGCTGCCTGGTTCCAGTGTCAGCTCTGGAAGCCAGTGTGATCTTGGACAGGTTACTCTATCATCTATGCTTGGTTCTAATCCTGAGCTGTAACTCCAGTTCCAAGGGGTCTGAATACAGAGATGGTGACCCCTGCCTCATAAAGACATCAGAAGGATTGAACAGCTTAGTGCATGGAGAGTTTCTATAGTGCTGGCCTGTAGCAGCCACTGGGAAAGTGACAGTAACTAAGCAGAGGTTGCCATTGCAGAGGGCTGAGGTCGTATCAGATGGAGTTAGTGCAGGGACACGTCCTCATTCCATATCCCCAGCTCCCTGACCCTGTCCAGAGCCCGCAGTATGATGCTCTGCCCAGTGTCCTAGCTTCTGTAGTATCCCACCCCCAGCAAATATGCCTGCCCCTCTCCATTCCGGCTCTTTACTATTTAGGCTGTTTCAATCTTGCCCTTCCCCATTTTACTAGGATATCCTAAAATACCATTTCCTGGTGGCCCTAGGCCATGCCACCCTGTGCAGTCCTCCCATGGGGACAGAACTTGGTGAAGAGGTGGTGTATGCCAGGGACTTTCTAAAGGTTATCTAGCAAGCCTGGCTGAGGGCTGTGAAAGGTAGCCTGCACATGCTTCATGGACAGGGACGGATGGTCAGCAAGAGCCAGGACTTGCCTGCAGCAGGCTGGCTAGAGGAACCTGTCATCCCTCACTCCATTCTCTGCATCCTCCCAACAACCTGAGGCTGCCACTCTGATGTTGCTTCCTGTCTTCTCTCCTGGTCCTGCTCAGGAAATGCTGGCATTTTTGGACTAGTCTCCAGGCTCTGTTCTTCCTGTCTTAGACAATTGTCCCTTGTCATCAACTTCAGCTCCTTATTGGACAGCTACAGGAAGGGCTCTGTCACCTTTACCAAATGCCTTGTCTGACATTTCAGCACCAACACTATAGCCCAGCAGCCCAGACTTCCTTGACACAGGAGGAGAATCCACTGAGGTGGAGCCTCAGGAAGATGCAGGAAAGTCTGTAGCATCCAGGCTCTGTGAGGAAGGCTGTGGCTACAGACAGACGCTAAGCAACTGGGTCTCTACTCTGCAAGACCGAGAGAGGGACAGCTAGGGAAGGGTTTTATACTATTTACAGAATTATAAATTTAGGGCCTGGAGAGATGGCTCAGTGGTTAAGCGCACTGGCTGCTCTTGCAAAGGATCTGGGCTCAATTTCCAGCACCCACATGGCAGCTTATAACCATCTGTAACTCCAGTTCCAAGGGGTCTGACTCCCTCTTCTGACCTCCACAGCCACTGTATGTACACAGCATACACATAAAAATAAATTAAGTCTTTAAAAATTATAATTTAGAAGTTTGAAAGAAAAGATTTTATAATCTGTAATCAGGATCCCATGGTATTTTTCAAAGTGATATAGGATACATTGAAAAACGATGTTTCCCCTTGAGTTGCTCATGAACTGGTCAACTCTGCCGGGGCCTTTCATCTTATAACTTTGCTGCTTCTGTCCTGTTTCCTCAGATGGGAACTTCTTAGCAATTGGCTCCCATGACAACTGCATCTACATATACGGAGTTGCCGACAACGGGAGGAAGTACACACGAGTTGGCAAGTGCTCCGTACGTTTTTTTCCATTTCCTGGGGGTGCTCATGTGGTCAGTTCATTGGAGTGGCATACTGTCCACCAGGCTCAGAAAGGCAAGAGAAGCTTACCCAGTGTTCTCCTCTCTCAGGGCCATTCCAGCTTCATCACCCACTTGGACTGGTCCGTGAACTCGCAATTCCTGGTGTCAAATTCCGGGGACTATGAGATCCTCTACTGTGAGTACATGCTGGCAGCAGGCTTGTCCAGGTTCAGATTACACAGGGCGCTCACTCTGACACTCCCATGGGCCTGTGTGGGGTGAGGCCATCTCTATCCCTCAGTGTCCTCTGTGACATGAGGAGTTGGCCTCCCAGACTCTTGGAGCCTTCCTGACTGGGTGGTGCCTTGTTGAAGAGCGGGGCCCACCCTGGGGAAGAAGGTGAGCACTGTGCAGAGGTTCTGGAGGTGGGATAGTCCCATAGACACAGTATGAGTTACCCTGGTAGTGCTCCCCCCCCCCCAGCAGGAAGAGACCATGGAGTCCCTCCCACTTGAGTGAATACAAGTCCCTGGATCCTTTTCAGTTTCTTTCAGCCTGTCTTTGGGGAGTCTCTGTGCCTAGGTAGGACCTGGGAGGAGGGAGGATGCAAAAGGCAGCAATTACAGAGTACCTGCTGCATGCCATGCTCTGAGCAGAGCAGAGAGTGTTTTGGGATGTGAGGGCGTTCTGGCCTCCACCCACAGGATTTTACTTAGGACACACGATGCTGTTTGCCTGACTTTCTCATGAGCCACAGTATTTTCTGACACATTCAGGCTCACCCCTTTGTATAGATTTAAAAAAAAAAAATTATGAATAAAGGTTCAGTGAGGGGCGGAGAGGCAGTGTGTAGGCAGGAAGTCACATCCTGCTGGGACTGTCACCCACTTGCTAAGGAGCCTGGGAAGGACAGGATAGAGAGATAGCCAGTTCCGGGAGGGAGCTCCCTCCTCCTTGGGTCCTGACTGACACAGGTGCACAAGCAGGCAGGTGCTGTAGGGATAAGCCTGTGTATAAAACCTACCCTGACACAGGCAAACAGGCTACTAGTGACTGACACGGGCACACAGGCTACTAGTGACTGA
>JADRCH010000100.1:477632-534873 GCA_019843965.1 Rhynchomys soricoides | reverse complement strand
GCACACAGGCTACTAGTGACTGACATGGGCACACAGGCTACTAGTGAGATTCACTTGGCGAACAGATCACCCCAGAAGCCTTGGTACTTGCTGAGCGTGGCCTCCTGCCTCAGAGTTAAAGAGGCTGAGAGACATGTGTGTGCATATGCATGTCTGTCTGTCTGCCTGTATGCACACCTGTAATAATATCACTGAGCAGTAGGAGGCTAGGAACCAGAGACTGGTCAGTGGGAGAAGCCAGACTGGTAGAAGGGAGTAGAATCTCAGAGAAAGACATGGGATACTGAAAGGCAGACCCTCCTGAGACCCAGATTTGCACCCCATTCCCAGACAAACTGACAGCTGTGCATACTGTTCCCATGGGAAGGGGGAGGTGGTCTTCCCTGGTGGGCATATGGCTGTGCTCCCATGGGTGGGAAGGTGGGTGGTCTTCCCTGGTGGGTATGGCTCTGAGGACCCTGCCTGATTCCAGGGAGAACTGGGGCCTCAGCTGAAAAGTCATAAGGCTGTTGCTTCCTCCAGGGGTTCCGTCTGCCTGTAAGCAAGTCGTGAGTGTGGAAACCACAAGGGACATCGAGTGGGCCACCTATACCTGCACCTTGGGATTCCATGTCTTTGGTAGGGGTCCACGAATGTCATTGCCTTTGAACTTTGAATGTGTTCTAGCTCATGAGACCACACCTCCTCAGGTCCTTACGGATTTGTTTATTGGTATGAGCATTTTGCCTTCAAGAATGTGCAGTGCTTGTGGAAACCAGAGGGCATCAGATCTCCACTGGTACTAGAGTTACCCATAGTTGTTAGCTGCCATGGAGGTGCCGGGACTCGAACCCTGGCCCTACCACTTTCCGTCTTGTCCATTTTCTCTGTCCCTGCCTGGGGCCATGATACACCATCTCCTCAGCTCCCAGGCTCAGGCCAGGTGAGAAAGCATAGGACGATTCTCCCCCGGAAGTTATGTGGGAGATTTTATACCTACATGAACCATGTAACACTTGGTTTATTTATCACTTGTAGTGACCCTTAGCCTAAAATGTTCACTTCTTTCAAAGCTCATCATAGGAATACACTCACAAACAGCTTATAAGAAGGTGCTACAGTCAGAGCAATTGGGAGTCAGTCAGCTGGTAGGAATTCTAAGTCCCCTCAGGGTAGCGACTCCTTGTTTCCTGGTGTTCTGCCTACTGAGGAACTGGTATACACTCAGCCGTCTAATATACAAAGCCCTCAACCAAAAGCACAGGTGCCTAGTCTCCAGGTAACCTGCACTTCAAGGACTTAACAGTGGAAATGCATCACTTGACTAGCAGGGCAGCGGGTACCTGCCGTTGCACCCAGAAGGGCCCCAGTAGACACAGGCAGCTCAGAAAGCTGCTGAGGCTGTGTGACTTAGCACAGTTGTTGGAAGTGATGCAGGGCTTCTCATGGCTGACCCTGGGTGCACTGCAACCAGGAGCTAGAGAGAGGCAGGAGCTGGAGATGAGCATTCACACAGCTCTTGAGTCTAAAGCCCCAGACTGAAGGTGGTTTTCTTTTCGAGGCCCCTTGGTGACCAGGTTTTGTGCTGTGGCTCTGTAGTTTCCAGTGCTCTGTTTTCTGTGCTCTGTTCCAGGAGTATGGCCAGAGGGCTCCGACGGAACAGACATCAATGCTGTCTGCCGGGCCCACGAGAAAAAGCTCTTGTCCACAGGCGATGACTTCGGCAAGGTGCACCTCTTCTCGTACCCGTGCTCACAGTTCAGGGTAAGGCCTCGGCCATTCACCACTCTTCTTACAGGGCATGGACCAATGGTCTCACCTGTTTGAAAACCAGATGGAAATGAACTGTGGGTGAGGGCTGCTAGCATATGACCCTGCTAATCTGCTGCCTGAAACCTCTGGGGTTCCCCACTACCCTGGGGAGACCTCAACCCAGACGTGGCCTACAAAACTTTTTATATCTGGTGTGTCTACCTCTGCAGCTATGTGGGCTTCTCCCTTCTCTCTCTCTCTCTCTCTCTCTCTCTCTCTCACACACACACACACACACACACACACACACACACACACACCTACCTACTCCTTATCTCTCCATGCTCACTCCAGTTCTTCTGAGCTGACCAGCCTCACACCTAGATTACTTTCTTGGGCTTTTGTGGATCTGAACATCTTTCAACCAGAAGACCCTGTCTCTCATCCCGCGTTGAACCTACCACTCTAGGGTTGGCTAATGTCTGGTGCAGTCCTCTGAGATTGCCTGTACTTGATTTCAGGCCTATCGTGTGCCTGTCTCTGTCCCAGGGGCTTTTCTCTGTACCCCTCTCAAGTCTTGCACACACACTAGACACACAGACAAGAGCAGCTGACAAGGGGGTCAGTAGCAGAGTTTTAGACTGATTTAGAACTCAGGCATTTCCTGAGGCCACAGTCAGCTCTGAATAAGCTTTTTCTTCTTGCCATGCTTTTCCAGGCTCCAAGCCACATCTACAGTGGACATAGCAGCCATGTCACCAACGTGGACTTCCTCTGTGAAGACAGCCACCTTATCTCCACGGGTGGGAAAGACACAAGCATCATGCAGTGGCGGGTCATTTAGTCCCCGTGGGAACCCGAGGAGACAGACTCACGTTCCGCTTGGTCACTGTGATTTCTGTTTTGTCTCTTAACAAACCTCAGGAAAACTGTCCCTCTGCCAGTTACCTTAGTTGGGGAGCCAGCGTGTGTCATACCAGATAAGTGGTTTTGCGTCCGCTTCTGTTATATAGGGCAGGATAGAATGCATGTTGGGTAAAGGAAGTTCCCAAGGTTTACACGGCATCAACAAAAGGGACTGGTGTATCCTTATAGAAACTTTTCTATGAACTCTTCAAGAAATGGTCACAGAATGCCTTTTAAAATATTGTATATAGTCTTCACTGCTTCACCTTGTTAAGTCAGATATTTATGATAAGGAAGTACGGAACTGGGGTCATTGTCGACTAATTGGTCCTAAAAGGATAAATCACGTAACTGATTTGCCCAGCTGAATCAGGAATGCAAATGCCAGACTTTCCCTGGCTGTGTAACTAAAATCCCATTAACATCTCCCTTGGGAGGGTGGCAAGAAAGGGGCTGTGTTTTCCCTGGATAAGCAGTTTGTACTACAGAACCCCTGCACTTCCGTGGGTGGGCAGGTGCTTCCACGCTCTGGTTAGACTGTCCTACCCGGGGACACAGCCAGTTTCTTCAGCACCTCCACAAACTGCACCCCATCTCTGTTCACACAGAGACATTTGGCCACCACTCTCTGTGTCTTAATGGCATGATACGGTATTGTCCTCACATAGGGTTTAGTAACTTACGATAAAATGCCCAAGGCTGGGCCTTGCTGTGTGTGCTCTGGACACTGTACATTTGTCCCCTACCAAGTAGGTCAAGTCGGAAAGGGACTCTTCAGTATGGCATCAGCCTGTGGAGTACAGCACCTCCACCTCCGAGGATCTGGGTGTAAGATGGTTTCCTTCCCTGACTCTTGTGCACAGGCAGCACGCAGCATCTGACCAGTAGAACTTAGGCATCTGAAGGTGTCAAGAAGGCCTTACCTGTTGTGTGACAGATTGAATTAATTGTTTACATTGGGCACTGTATCTCAGATTTTTAAATAGAGGAATCACAAACAGACTTAAGGACAGATGCTGAGATTTCTTTTTGTAAACTCGTTTAAGCAAGTGAGTGAGTTGAGTTATCTGAACTCTATAGCACTGGTTGTTTACAGTGATGAAGGACGACATTGAAGACATTTCCCTTGCCATCTCTAGCCTTTCTCTGCCGTGAAAGGACAGGGTGCCAGCAAATAACGTGACTCAAGATGAAGCTGTTTGTATGTATCCTTATCAAATATATTCTATAAGGAAATAAAATCTGAAAAGTGAATTTCTTATTGACCTATGTTTTCTGAATGTACGTAAATTAAAACGCTTAAAATTAGATAGGGTCTACACTACATCCTGTTCCCCATCAGAGGGCTCACTCCCATGGGTCCCTTGCACATGGAGTTCTGTTTTCCATAGTGTAGAAGCCTTTGTCAGCTGAGACAACTCTAAAGGAATTGGCTTAATTTCTTACCTTAATAACCCAGCCCAATTGTTAAGTTCTTGGTCTGTGTAAATATTTGCAAAAGGGGTCACTTTTAGTTGACCAGTGGTCACTTTTAATTGACCAGTGGTCACTTCTAGTTGACCAGTGGTCACTTCTAGTTGACCAGTGGTCACTTTTAGTTGACCAGTGGTCACTTCTAGTTGACCATTGAAGGAATAATTATCAAGGAGGGGGAGAGACCCATGGCAACTTGCATAGCAGCTCCTTTGGCATCACCAGGACTGAACACCCAATAGAAACCACCTCAGGGAGGCGGGACTTGACTTAGGTTGTGACGTCAGAGGCTTCAGGCCACTGTCATTTGGCCCTGGGCATTTGGGAAGAATGCCATGATAAAGGGAACAAGTTGGAGAAGCAGCTTCACTGTCTGGTAGTCAGGAAACATAGCAAGAAGGAAGAGACCAGAGACACCAGCCATCTAAGGGATCACCCTCAGTGACTACTACCTCTAGTGAAGCTCCACCCATGAAAGTTTCCAGAACTTTCTGAGATCACCACATCAACTAGGGACCAAGCCTGTGGGGGACATTTGACGTATAAACACAACAAACTTATAAATCAAGGGGAGATATGTACATGCCTCATATTTTGGATATGTACTTCCAAAATATTATTCTATATTTTATTAGCTATTAAGAAAATGATAACACACACATCTATATCTCCAACCATCACAGCATTAAATATATAGTAATTTTTTATAAATAGTATTAAATAGCACTATTCCTATGGTACTGTATTTACATAATCAAGCATTAGCTTTACAGATAGCATTTGTTTATTGTTTATATAGCACACAGTGATGGCTTATCACTGCTCCCTCATCATGCGGCCAGGGAGTTAATTTGTCTCTGCTTGTTTTCAGGAAGCTGGGGAGAAGGATGCAATAAACAGTCTACAGGGCAGGCAGAAGAACGAATTTGTTTTCTAGGCTTAAAAACAAGTAGGTGGGGTCTGGAGAGATGGCTCAGAGGTTAAGAGCACCGTCTGCTCTTCCAGAGGACCTGGGTTCAAGTCCCCAGCACACACACATGGCAGCTCACAACTACCTGTAACTCCAATTCCAGGGCTTCTGACACCCTCACACAGACATACATGCAGACAAGACACCAATACATATAAAATTAAAATAAAATATTTTTTTAAAAAACCAAGTAGGTGTCTTAAAGCATCCATATGTTGAAAATTGTAGTGGTGTTTAGCGTCTCCTTAAATTTGGGAAAAACAACTTTCCAGCTTACCTGGACAGCTGGATGCATTCTGCCACCTAGTGGCAAGATAGCAGAACGCAACCCATCTTTTCTGCTCTCAGCACTGTATTTGTTCTCTTACTCCACTGAGTGGTCTATGTGGGGACATGTGCACAACCTGACTGCTCAGGAGAGCCTTCAAGGATTCCTGGAAGACCCTGACATCTCTGCAGCCTTTGGAACTAAGAAAAGACTTCACGTTTAAGGAGTGACTTCCTCCTTTGAGGGTCCCCCATCTGAAGCTGGGGTGGTGGGTGCTGCTAGGCAGGAACTGAGGTAACACACTCGAGCTCTCTTGCACGGATGCTCACTTCTGTTCAGAGGTCATGTCTGTACCTCACTCCTGACACCAGCCTTTTCTGGTCACCTGACTGAGAACTGCAGTCTTTTGCCTTTGGGATTTTCAGCCACGGTCCACAGATCCAGGGAGCACATGCCAAGCCCTCCATGTGCCTTGGGATGAGTCAGAAATGACCCTTACTCTTCCCTTCTGGAGGGAAGACGGTGTGATCAACAGATCAACTCCACCACCTCCACCCCCAGGAAATCTTCCTCCCAAATTCTTTTAAAATATTTTTAAATGTTTTATTATATTTATTTATGGGGGGGGGGGTGCAGCTGCACCTGTATGTTCCATGACCTATACATGTGGAGGTCAAAGTACAGCTGGTGGGAATCAGTTCTTTTCTTCTGTGTGTTCTGGGGATTGAATTTGGCTCATCAGGCTTGGCAGCAAGCCCCTTTGTCCACTGAGCCTTCTCTCTGGCCTGTCTATCTAAGATTTCTAACTCCTGACCTTATATGTCTGTAAGGGACATGAGGGAGCGTGAGGCTTCCTGGGCGCCTTCTGTAACCTGTACCCTGGTCTATGGAGCCTCTGAAATGGCACCAACACCCAGTTACACCACCAATGCTGCTGTGACTAGCCTTCGATGGTTTCTTTGTGCATCTATGTGGTGGGTTTTATCCTCTCTCCCCTTCTTGCTGAGGGGTGGGACTGGATTGTTATGGTGTGGACACTGGATGTCGCCAAATTGTCTCCCAGAATGGGCCAGCAGTAGAGAGAGGCACCCGTTGTTCCACTTTCCCATCTGGACATGTCCTTTTTCAACAGCCTCCGAGTGGCTCAGTACCCTCCGAGTGGCTCAGTACCCTCCGAGTGGTAACTCAGCTGCCTTCTGTGGGGATGAAGAAGCTTGCCCAGGGCTTCTCCAGGGCTGGTGGCAGAGCTAAGGGAAAAAGCCTCAACTCTCCCAAGCCATGTCCTACAGACCTACATGAGCCTTCTCAGAAGCACCTGCTGGAGACAATGCTGTGTGTGTGTGTGTGTGTGTGTGTGTGTGTGTGTGTATGTGCCAGCTCCTAGCCTAGGCCTGGATACTTGTGTGACTAGAAAGCTGACCATTTCCCCAGCTAGAACTCTGGACATTTTCTCTCTCAACACTGATTGTTAGATCAGTACTCCACATATACTGGTCTGGGAAGAGCTCTAGTATAGGGCATATTTAATTATTGCAAGGGTTAATGTTGATTATCAACTTGATGGGGCTAAGAATCACCACAGAAATACATCTCTGGCCATATCTAGCAGGGATTATCTAGATTAGGTTCACTGAGGTAAGAAGATTCATTTTAACTGTGGGTGGCTCTGTTCCATGGGCTGGGATCCTGAACTGAATGAAAAGGAGCAAGTGAGCTGAGCAGATGCTGACTCTGTTTCTTTTCTTTTTCTTTTTTTCTTTTTTTTTTTTTTAAAGAAACCGTTTATTTACTTATTATGTATACAGCATTCTGTCTGCATGTATGCCCACAGGCCAGAAGAGGCCACCAGATCTGCCTATAGATGGTTAGGAGCCACTCTATGGTTGCTAGGAATTGAACTCAGGACCTCTGGAAGAGAAGCCAATGCTCTTAATCTCTGAGCCATCTCTCCAGCTTCCTGACTCTGTTTCTTGACTGCAGATCCAATGTGATGATCTGCCCTATGCTTTGGCTTGCTACCACTTCCTGCCATGATGGACTGAACCCTTGAACAATGAGCTAGTGTGTGGCTTGGGGGGGGGGGGACCCACTTGAGGTTTAATAACAAAGACACAGAGACACTTGTAAGTACAAGGCTGTTGCCCTTTTTGCTGGGGTAGACTCTCAGCTAACCCATCTAAACTTAAGACTTCTCCACCATTGTGTTCTTCCCCCTCCCCCCCTTCAGTCTCCTGCCTCTGGTTTTCTTTCTTCTTGTACCTCTTCTCTCCTGCCCCAACTCAAGCTGCCAGCTCTTTAGTATGCAAAAGACCACACTCCTTACTTACCCTGTTGGCATTGGGGGCTACTGACCTTCCCCTGGCAGCTTGCCTCTTTTTGGGCTGGTGAAGAAGCGGCAGACAATCATGTATCTTGTTAGCCTGAGGCACAGCAATTAACAATTGAGAACACACGTAGCCAGTTGATACAATGTGTGTGCCTTGTCTCAACAGGGAGCCAAAACAAACCATCCCTTCCTTGTCTTGCTCTGGTGGCAACAAGACCAGTAAACTACACACCCAAACAGGCTTAGCAGAAAAAGAAGAGAGAGAGAACAAGTCTATTCTTCTTCATCCTTACCTCCCCAACACCAGTTGGGAAGTGATGTGTGGAAGGGCGTTCTGGTGCTCCATAGTTCCTATCAACTTCTTTAGGGACCTGTGACAAACATGCTTCCACAGAGGAGCAACCTACTAGACAAGGAAGCAATCCTCTCTTCTTGTTCCCGGTAGTAGGTGAGTTGCCATGGCAATGGGTAGGAAGGGTGGGCAAAATGGAAGATCCTAGAAAGAATTTGGTGGTATCATTTCTGTTTATAACATAGCAGGCCAACCACTTCCCACCTCCCAAACTGAGCTAGGAAGTTGAATATCATCCAGCCTATGGGAAGGCAGGTGCCATATGCCTTGTGTTATCTTTTTGGATGAATGAGCTTCTGTCTTTAAGATTACCAGAAGACCCTCAGATTATGGTTACTGCAGAAGAGAGTGGGACTAGTCCAGCCCGCTGCCCAGCTCCTGGTACCTCCATCACTCCCACAGTGGTCCTCTGTTTTCATGTGGTTCGCAGAAGTGGCAGACTTAGATACAGCATGTCTGTTCATTGTCTGCATTTGCAGGAAGCCGTGGGAGAAGTCAGACACATCTTGTGCTCCCGACCCTTGGGTTCTGGAGGTCACTCTCTCCTTGGCATCAGTCATTGCTGGCTTGTGCCTGGCATGGGTCAATTGGAAAGCATCGTCAGAAACTGACTTCTCGTTCATCCTGCTCACCCTCCTCCCCAGGAAGAGGCAGATCCAGGGCTTAGGCATCCATGGAAAGCAGGGGAAGAATTTCCAACATGCTTAGGACAGTCAGACGGAAGGATGTGAGGCTCAGGATAGTCAAGCAGTCACAATATGCTTTACCACCCTAGAAATATTCTGACCTGTCTTGGCAGGGCTATTTATTTAGACCACTTGTAAAATGGCAGAGGTGTGGGCAGTCTTGGGGAGTATCCCCCAAAGTGTTCCATGAACTACTGATGCTAAAGACTCCTGGTTTGGAAGGCACTAAGTAGAACATATTAACTCATGCTGTGTCTGTCTGCCCATCCATCTCCCTGTCTCTCTCCCTCCCTCCCTTCCCCTGAGCCAGGCACACTCTCAAGCTGGGGAGCACCCCCTGTCATGGACTGTGATTGGAGATGGTGACAAGAGGCAGAAAGGGTTTCAGACAGGCAGCTGAGCAGGGGTGGAGGCTGCACAGAGCACTTGAGTGACCTTGAGCAGCAGAGCATCAGCAGAAGGAAAGGCAGCCATCTGGGGGGACATCTCAAGCCCTGAGGCATTCCAACCTCTCAGCCTGTCCTTCCTCAGCCACATTGCCAGCCGTCCAACTAAGAGCACACCCTGGGGGAGACATAGCTTCGCCCAGATCTGGTTTGCTTGCTTGCTTGCTTACTTACTTGCTTGCGTCTCTACCATACAGATTATAAGCAAACTCTCAGGGAACGGAGATTTGCCCAAGGTCAATGTGACCTTAAGGACAGTACCAACAGCCCTGTTTGCTGCTTCTTCTTCTTTTTTTTTTAAATATAAAATTGATGTACTGTACCTTTAAATGATAAAATTGTACATTCTTATTATAGCAAACTCAAAAAGAGACTCAGCTGTTCCCACTACCCCAAAATAGCACAATTGCTTCTTAGTGTGTGTCCTTCCCGTGTTTCCACCCTTTCAGTCAATTTTAAGATAAATTTCGCTGGTTGACATTTCACATGGATCAAGCCATATAGCTTTAGAGGTTGTTTCCCATTACAATTTGTTATAAATAACTCATGCATATAGTGATGATCATGATGATCAACACTGTGTGTCCTCGGCCAGTGCTCCCACATTGATGGTAGTCATAGCAATGATGCTGGTAGTGATGGTGACAGTAATGATAGTGGGCCCGGTGGTGGTAAGGATGGCATTGATAGTGATGATAACAGTTTTAAGGATGGTGATGGTGCTGATGGTGATGATGGTGATGCTGTTGATGCTGGTATATGGCAGTGCCACACAGAAGAAAGAACAAACTCTTGATGCGGTTTCCCTAGGAGTGACTCTGATTTATTCAGAAGAGTTTTGTCCTCTTGTGTTTTAACCTAAAAGAAGTCTAATCTAAGTAGTTTCAGAAGAGTGTAAAATAAAAAAAAAAAATAAAAGCAGAGAAGTCCTGAACAAAGGCATCCTCTCTGCATTTAGAATGGCACAGCGAACATGGTAATGAAAAGCAATGAGGAACCTGTGTCTCCGTCTTGGCGTGGAGTCTCCAGCGCGCTGGGCCCTGGCAGTGCTTTTGGCACATGGTCTTCCACCCGAGCAACACCTCACCCCAAACCCAAAACTTCCTGAGTCAGGGGCATGAATTGGTCACAACGGATAACCAGAGATCACAGTACAATCGAGGTTATGTGCATGAGTTAGTTACACGGGAAGTCCAAAGCAAGATGGTCTGCAAAGTCAGATGGTCTGCAGTGTTTTCCTAGAGGCAGCTGAATGCGTTGACTGTGCAGTTAGCAGGAATGAGAACGGTGTTATCTCAAAGCACAGCTGACGTGATGACAGGTGGGGTGGAAGTTTGAATGGGCAAAGGTAAACTTTAAAAAGCATTTCTCAGAAAAAAGCCATTTCCACAGTGGTAGTGATGACAACCATGAGAGCCATAATGATGGTCACGGTAAAGACGATGTAGCCGAAATGCAGGTCATGGTAATGTCGGTTATGGTCCATATACTGATGGTCACCGTGATGGAAACGGTAGAGCCACCTTTGTAGCAGACGTTCCCCCCACAGGGTATTCTCTCTTTCCCACCATAAGGAAAGCCCTTCAGATTCTCCCCTCCCCCACAGGGCTCTGCTGTCCCTTCCCCCCACCACCCTGGGCTCTCACAGCAGCTCCCAGGACCCCAGTCACCTCTCCAGCCTTGACAAGGCCAACATCACCATCTTCAGCTGAGCTTGCCTGTTGCTTCAAACTGGAATATTCAACACCTCAAGGACATGCCTATGTGCTCGCTCCTCTGCTGCCACAATCCGCCCATGACCCCAAATGAAATTAATTTATTCCCCCAACCCTGGAGCCCTCCCTCCCTACTGCTCAACCCAGGAATGTGGGCATGCCTCTCAGACCCTCTTTCTGATCACATATTAGCAAGCTGCCAATCATAGTGACTTGCAGGCACCTACCTACTCCTGGTACCACAGGGGTTTACAGGGTGCTCATAGATTCCAACACTCTCACAACTCC
Source organism: Rhynchomys soricoides (assembly GCA_019843965.1). Lineage (NCBI taxonomy): Eukaryota > Metazoa > Chordata > Mammalia > Rodentia > Muridae > Rhynchomys > Rhynchomys soricoides. The sequence goes on along the minus strand of JADRCH010000100.1, from coordinate 523,712 downwards.
ATGTTTTTGAGACATGAGGACTCCACCTCACGAGGATCCATCACACATGTCTCTACTAGGTGCTCTCCCCACCCTGGCTTGTGCCTCTGGTTATCACTGCTGGTGCCCGATGCAGCCATGCTGTTCTTTCTCCAAGCAGGCTAAGGAAGCGTGCCTGTCCAGGTCACACTCTTGAGATGTCTCAGTGTTCTTAGGAAAGCAGACCCTTCACATCATGCTCAGGCTTGCTCAGTAGCCGGGTCTCTCTTCAGTGCCATGTTTCTCTGTGTTTACCTGTCTTACTTAGGGTTTCTGACGCTGAGAAGAGACACCATGACCACAGCAATACTTATAAAGGAAACTATAGAGTCCAGAGATTCGTTATCATGGCGGGAAACATGGCAGCATCCAGGCAGACATGGTGCTGGAGAAGGAACTGAGAGGTCTACATCCAGATGGAGAGGCAGCAGGAAGGGAACTGGCTTGAGCTTCTGAGACCTCAAAGCCCACCCCCATGGTGACACACTTCTTCCAACAAAGCCATATCTACTAATAGTGCCACTCCCTATGGACCTATGGGGTGTGTGTGTGTGTGTGTGTGTGTGTGTGTGTGTGTGTAGGGAGGATATTTTTATTCAAACCACCATACCACCACTGAGCTTCTGGCTGTCCCACCATAGCATACTCTCTGTCACCGCCCAGGCTTCACATGTCTCACGTTCTTCCTCCTGTCACCCCTAACTAGCTATCACATTCACAATTCAGCTTCAAAGTCACTTTCTGAGGGAGGTGTGCCTTCAGTGCCAAGTCTAGCCTCTGCTCCCTCCTGTGCCTGCCAAGGCATTGCCTTTATCCCACGGTATCTGTAAAGTCAGTCTCACATTCACCCTGTCTGCACCATCACCTAGCACAGCTGGTACTGAGTACCCTCAGGCTCAGTGATCCTCAGGGGACAATGGGCCTTTGAGCTTGTTTGCACCCCTTCTTCTAAGACCTCTTCCTGGTGTCTTCCACTGACAGGAGACTATAGTCAGCAGTTTTGTCCTTTGGGCTTAGCTCAAAATCATGAGCTTTTGTTTTTGGGGGACAAAGGCCCAGGGGTAGAGTTACCCAGTTAAAGGAGGTCTCCTCACAGTTTGAAGGGGGGAAAATGAATTCTAAAATTTCAGTGGCAACATGGTAGTTTCTAATGACTCCTTTACTCCCTTTAAAGTGTCTTCCTGGTGGAAGGTGACCAAAGCTATTTTTTACTTAAAGGCAGTAAACTCCTCATGCTCTAAGGGGAGTCAACAAATGCAAGGAGGCTGTCTGCCAGACTCACCAGCCCCAGCCCCACTGGGCCGCAAGCCCTTGCCTATTTCTAGGTCATTCTGGGAAAAGTAAGTTCCAATTATGTCCCAAACTAAGCTGTGGTTTTGTGAGAGGAGCTAAGTATTATGGGAAATGCGAATGGACCGTGCTGTCTTTTCTGTCTAAGAGTCAAATGAAACAAAGGGAACTCCATTTGTAAAGAAATTGGTATAAAGCCGCCATCTGGCAGATCTTGTCTGGTCCCTCCTCCACCCTTGCAGTCAACATTTTTCTGAGATCAAAGTGTGTGCTCAAGGCTGCAGCCTGCTCCAGAGGCTACTCTGCCCTTTATCAACTGCACAGCTTAGAGCTAGCCAATCGCCAAGAATGTGAGCTGAGCTCTTGACCATTCAGAGTGAGGCACAGGACCCCTATACTCTAGCAGTGAAAACAGAAGTGGAAAGCCCTACTAAGAGTATTGGCCCAGCTGCGTAAGTATCCTTCCGAAGAGGTAACATTTCACTCGTACTTGAGTTAGGTGGTCATTTCTTGAGACCCCAGACCCAGTTCTAACAGCGGCGAACATCTTTTTCTGTTGTTTGTCCCAGACAGGGTCTCACTACGTAGTTCTTTCTCCCTGCCCTGGAACTCACTATGTAGACCAGACTGGCCTTGAATTCAGAGATTTGCCTGCTTCTGCCTCCTGAGTGCTGGGACTAAAGGTGTGCACCACCATGCCCGGCTGTGGTGAATATCTTTAAAGTTCTAAGGAACTAGGAAGCAAAAGCAGAAAACTGCTGAAGAAGGCTAGGAAAAGGTCAGAGCAGGGTGGACTTGGGAGTCAGCAGTCAGACAGACACAAGCTTCCCACGTCTGCCTGATTTACTGTTTAGGGACCACCAGAAGGCTGGGGAAGCAAGATTTCAAGATACAATAGGAATGAATTTTCTAATAAGGGAAGCGACCCATCTTCCCTGGGGTGCCTCCTCCAGTAGTGGAGCCCCTGAAGCCAATGGAGAAGTGGAGGGTCAGTCTGTTCTGCCTCAGCAGTGCCCACTATCCTTCTGTTAAGGATCTTGTCTCTCAGGCCTTTGAGCTAATTTGTATCTGAAGTTTGCCTGTTCTCATTTCATTAGATTCTGGGTCTTCTCAGGCTCCATGATCATAGGTTCCAGCCCATAAAATCTACATCTATCCACATCCTGGTTCTCTGAGAAACGCTCACAAGCACAGAGCCTTTCTTCAGACAAACTCCTACAGGAAAATCTATCCAGTACATGGGTGGTCATTGCTGAAGCAGCAAGAAGACCAACGTGACCCAGAAACACTCCCCTGTGGTTGTCCTGCTGGCACCCTACCCTCTCCTGCCTCTGGCTGCCTCCAGCTGCCCTTCTAGAGTCCAGAGTCTACTGTCTTAATCTATCTCTGGAGGAAATGGATGTCCAGGGAGGGCAGGGTTTTCATGGCCTATCTGGCCGATCTCAGGATGAGATCTATCACAGGCATTTAGAAGCTGATTTTGCTAAAACTTTGCTGACTCCTCACTTGGGCCCAATGGGGACTGACAGCAAAATGAAAGGCCAGACTCTATGCCTGTGTTTTGCCTCCTGTCTCTTTTATGCTGGGTTGCTTGCTGTCTTAGTTAGGGTTCATTGCTGTGAAGAGACACCATGACCAAGGCAACTCTTATAAAAGGGCTTTTATATGTATACTTAGATTTACTATGTAGCTAGTTGGGGCTGGTTCACAGTTTCAGAGGTTCAGTCCATAATCATCATGGTGGGAAGCATGGCAGCATCCAGGCAAGCATGGTGCAGGAAGAGCTGAGAGTTTTACATCTAGATTAGAAGGTAGCCAAGAGGAGTCTCTCTTCTGTAGGCAGCCAGAAGGAGGTCTCTTCAGCACTGGGCAGAGCCTGAGCACTGGAAACCATGGAAGCCCATCTGCATAGTGATACACTTCCTCTAACAAGGCCACACCTCCTACTAGGGCCACTTCCCGAGTGGGCCAAGCATATTCAAACCACCATGCCTGCCTACCTCTTCATGTAGGCATGCTAATCAATCAAGCAGGGCCTACGTGGAAAAGTAGTGATTCCAAACTTAGCCTCCACTGCAAGGCTGCAGCCAGAGATCAGAGTACCTGACACATCTTACTGCCTGCTTTTTCCAGTGTCTTGTTCCAGGCTCCACACGAGCTTCACATGGCCAAACCCAAAATTACTCTTGATTGTAAACAACAGAGCCTTACAGAACACATGGCACCACCAAAGCTGAGGGGAGTCTGCCCTTCCCCTCCCCGCCAACCCCATGAAGAAACCAATTGTCTTCTACTTACCAGCACATCTCTTCAGGCAATAAGGACGTCTGCTGACCATCCCCCACCCCCCAGTCAAGTTAGAACTGAGGCAGAGATCCAAAACAGACGCCTTGCCCAAGACTGTTTAATTACATCCCTCTTGCCCTTCCCACCCTAGTGCTCTCTCTGGTCTAACCTAAAGCTCACGTCAGGAAGTCAGAAGACAGACTTGGAGCCACTGACCACTGGCTTCGTTATTCCCATGCAGCCACGTTGATTGGATCCCTGCCCTTGCTCACCACCATTACAAGACTCTCTAGCTGGTATATTGTGACGGGAGACCCAGATTTCCAGAGCCTGTGATGATCACTTTTGTGTGTGTGTGTGTGTCCAAAAGTCCAGGAGTTCCTTGGGTGTGTGTCACACGCTATCTCTAAGGAAGACTCTAGAGGCTGGTTTCCTCCACAAGTTATGAGTTGTCTGTTCAATTGAACCTCGCTGTTTGATTATTTTTAAGATAATCCATTTTGAGCTGAAGAGACAGCTCAGCAGTTAGAAGCACTTTCTACTTTTGTAGAGGACCCAAGCTCTGTTCCCAGAACCGACCAGCTCCGGAGGACTCAGTAACCTCTTCTATACTCAGCTGCTCTTTCCTTTCTTGGACTTTTTGGGGTTTCTCTTCCATTACTTCCAGAAGTACACATTCGCTTTTCAAGAGCGCTATCTCCAGCTTTTAACACGATCTCAGCTAGTGCCATGCTCTTGATCATTGTCCGCCCATCACACCGAGTTTTACCTTGAATGTCTTATTTACGAGCATTTGGTTTAGTTTGTCATCACAGCCTCCTACCGTTGTTGCTTTGATGTTTTCCCATTTTCATCAATTTCACATTCATTTGTACTTGTAACAACAACTTCTTTAAGGCAAAATTATTTAAGAGTGTTGTCTTAATTAGGGTTTTACTGCTGTGAACAGACACCATGACTCAAGCAACTCTTATAAAGGACAACATTTAATTGGGGCTGGCTTACAGGTTCAGAGAGTCAGTCCATTATCATCAAGGTGGGAACATGGTGTCATCCAGGTAGGCATGGTGCAGGAGGAGCTGAGAGTTCTACATCTTCATCTGAAGGCTGCTAGCAGAATACTGACTTCTAGGCAGCTAGGATGAGGGTCTTAAAGCCCACACCCACAGTGCCACGCCTACTCCAACAAGGCCACACCTCCCAATAGTGCCACTCCCTGGGCCTGGCATACACAAACCATCACAAGTATTTTTATATAGCTAATTTTAATCATATTTTGTGATTATGTATGGCTTTATTACATTTCTGAGTCTTCTTTAAAAATAGTTATTTATTTGTATGAATGTTTCACCTCTGTATACCTATGTGTGTGCCTTATGTACCTGTAGAAGTCAAAAGAAAAGAAAGCATTGGATCTCCTGAAACTTGATGCATCACGGGAACTGAACTCAGGTCCTCTGCAAAAACAAGTGTTCTTATGTGCTGAGCCATCTTTCCAGCCTTCTCTCCTGAGATTTCTGAACTTCAAGGATAAGAAACTCCAGTGTCCGTGGAAGAAATCACATTTCTCATATACAAAAGTGCCTTTTGCCCACCCCAGGATGTCTGACCCTAAAACCTGAGCTGCATGTTACATGGCCAAGGGGAATTACAATTGCTAGTCAAAGGACCTTGGTGGTAACCTGTTTTCTATGCCATCCCAAAAAGTCTGAGGCCGGGTAATGTATCAAGTAAAAAGGTTTACTTAGCGGTGTTGAAGTTGGTAGTCTAAACTGCCAGTTACTAGTTCTGTTGAGGGCACCAGAGTGAGAGCACAGAGTACCAGGGTTTGAGAAGGGCTGGTCTTGTTCTTTTATCATAACTGCCTTTCATGAATTAACCAGAGTGTTGTGGAGGAATACCTTTTGAAGAACATCTTTCCAAGGGAAGCAACCCCAGTGACCTAATCAATATATATATATATATATATATATATACATAGTATAGTATATGGTATGGACAGAATACCTCCAAACCACAGCAGCCTTAAAATCTGGGGGGTGGCCATTACATGTGTAACCCCTGGGTCCAATGTACTAATAAGGTTCTCTAACAGTGGGAAGATGCCAAAGGGAAGGTCAGAGGGAGTAACCCCAGAAGTAAGGTCTATGTGCTACTTGAAAAAGACAAACCTGTAGTGGCCTTTGAACATGCTCTCTGCCTGTAGGCATGAGTCAAGGCGTGTGGGCAGCATCTCACATGTGGACAGGGTCTAACATGTGGACAGGTAAGGGATACAGGTTCTCCAAACCTCCCTGCCACCCCTGTGTCAGCCACCTGCAGAACCATAAGATTAGAATGTGTTCCGTTGTACTCTGCCCAGGTCTGGTTATTACTTACTTGCCAAGTCAGCAACAGAATACTAATGCACAATGTGGAAAAGAATCTGACTGGCCCTCGGGTTTTCCATTGTAGCTTAGAGCTAGAAGCCTAGCTCAGAGCTAGAAGCTTAGCAACAAGTTCTGAGGTTTGGACCCCCCCCCCCCCAACTTTACTGAGCTAGAATAGAATTTGCATCCAATCAAGCTCACCTGGTGAAAGTAGTTCACTCAGTGGTTTTAGCATATTCTAGAATGTGCCGCTGTCACTACTACTTTTAGATCATTCTTCTCATCTCTCCAAAGAAACCTCATTCTCTAGGGCTGCCATGACAAAATACCACAGGCGTGTGACTGAACAACAGTTGACTATTTTCTCACAGTTCTGAAGGCTGGACGTACAAATGAAATGCATGAGCAGTGTGGTGTGTGTCATGGGCTTGTGTGTTTGAACACTTGGTCCCATATTGGAAGAGTGTGGATTCTTAGGAGGTCTTGCTTGCAGGAAGAAGGGGCTCATTGGGTATGGGCCTTGAGGCTCTATGGCTTCATCCCATTTCCTGTCCACTGTCATCCAACAAGCCAAAGGCTGAGTGTCATTCGACAGCATCTGAGGCACAAGTGCTGTAACCGCTCACCTGATGTTTCCACTGCTTATTTGGAAAATGCCTTGATTTATCACTTTCTTTTGTTTTGCCACTCAGAATATATATCTTTATATTTACGTACATAGGTGTTTTGCCTGCATGTATATCTGTGTGAGGATGTCTAATCACCTGAAACTGGAGTTACAGACAGTTGTGAGCTGCCACATGGGTGCTGGGAATTGAACCTGGTCTTCTGGAAGAGCAGCCAGTGTTTTTAACCACCGAGCCATCTCTCTGAAAGAAACGTTTCCTCCCCTCCCCACCCCGGAGATGAGGCCACTGACCAGCAGATGTTTCTTATTAAACAGAGAGCATTCCCCAAGACTAGATCATCTCCTCCCCTCTCCTGAGATAAGACCATTTGGCTAACAGTAAATCCCTGTGGATGAGTTGAGGGATAGTCCTCGTCCTAGAGCCCCCTCAAACAATGGCCTAGGGGTGGGGGGATGCCTGCAATGACATTCTACTAATAACCCCCCAATTATATAGAAGGTCAAATGCCCTCCGCCAATGAAAAGCAACCAGCTCATGCTGTTGCTAAGATCTACCTCAAAAGTTGAATAAAAAGGGTGGGCTTCAGGAGATCGGGGTCGCCTCTGTCCCATTTGCAGGACGACCCCAACTCGTTGGAATTAATAATTAATAAACCTCTTGCTAGTTGCAGCGGTCTCAGTCTCCGTGTCTTTGCGAGGGGAATGTCTGGCAGTTGTGACTTTCGGGTCCAACACTCCAGCCCTCTTTTGCAACTCTAAAGACTTCCTGAAGCAGTTACCACGTTGGGGCATGGGGTAAACCTGTGTTCCCTAGCCATGGTCACTCATATTTGGCTCCAGAATAAACTCTCTCTTATTCCCTTTGAGATAACAGCTTTGTTTTTGGGCTAAAAACAGAAAGGCGTGCCAATTTTTATCCTAGAACAGTGACTTTTTTGTATTGTTATTATTATTATTATTATTATTATTATTATTACTATTATTATCGTGTCTCTAATTAATTTCCTGAAAATTTGAAATTATGTATTTTTTGGTCACAAGAAGTATTTTTACACTCAGATTGCTCTCCTTCAGTGTCTTCTTGACTTGGGCTGGCTAGATAGCCCAATGGGTAAAGGCATTCAATTTGCTGCTCATGAATGTTCAATTTGCAGCCTCCAGCCCTTTGAAAATTATCATTAAGCTCTCTTAAGGGAAGAGAGACCTGTGGCCCAGTGACTCCCTCTGAGGTCCCGTGTTGTTTCATTGGACACTATGTTAACAAAGCATACTCTTTGGGAGACACATTGAAACACCATGATAAGGCTCCTCCAGAGTTTTTGGCCAGTCTGCCCCAGGAATATAGCTGGCTTTATCTTCTTAAATGGTGGGAACCCTCAGCTTAGCACCAGGCATGATTGCAACAGCCATGAGCTTATTTAGCCTCTTCTCCAGGCCCACAGAGCCTGCAGGACAGCGAACCTAAGGTTCCCTCCCACTCCACTGATCCAGCTTCCCGTCAAATGTTTCCTGTCTTGGTTTCTTCCCAGGTAGGGCTGCAAGGCCATGGTGTAGGTACTGTCTCCCTTCAAGCTGTGAATCATAATCTTAAGGAAAATCACCAGAGGAGCTGAAGAACTCAATGGAGGAGTCAAAACAGAAACCCCAGGCTAATCTCAAGTTGTGAGAGCAAAATGGATCAAAGGTAATTTTTATTTCTTGCTAGAAACGAACTCAGCACCCTTTGTCAATCTTTCCCGCCAGCTACTGCAAGTACTTCCATAGATAATGTGATAGGCATTCTGAGAAAGGGGAAGTCATTGTCCCCACAACACTCAGTGAATTCATAAAATCAGCGGCTCAGGTCTTAAGGAGGTCTCTGCAATCTGTTTTCTCATCAGAGGGTTCCATGAGCTGCAGGAAGGGCCAGGGCAAGACAGACAGGGGCCACTCCCATCCTCTTCTGTATCCTGCTTCCCTGTGGAGGATGCTGAGCTTTGTCTAAACCAGCCCTACAATGCCTGCAGAAGCAGAGGCCCCACATTTAATGTCAAACATGATCAAGCCTCTCTGAGTACCTCATCCAATAGGTGGGAATCTTAAAGCTCCTCTTACAAGCTGCTGAGGATCAGTTGAGGCACCAAGGTCAGTAGGAAACAGACTCTGAAAGGGACTTGCTCACTTTTTTCCCTACTCCCATCTGTCCTTCCCTTAGACATTTGAAGCCAACCTCGATTTAGCAAAGCAGAATGAAGGCTTTATTCCTTCCAAGTAGAAGAGCTTGTGTTTTCCACTCTTCTGATACAAAACGTTACAAAAAGTTAACATTTTTTGAAACATGTGACCTCAAAAAGATTTTTTTTCTGGAGGCCACCAGTCCTTGGCTTTGAAAAATGGTTTCTCCTCAGTGTCAGTGATTCTAGCGTGGGGTGCAGAGGAAAGACGGTGTCTTTATTGGTTATTCCTTTCAAGTCACAGAATGGCAACAACTTGTTAGACCCCAGAGGCAGACACCTGGAGATTGGTAGCCACATGCAGGAAGAGCACAATGCCTTGCTGGAATCAAAGTACGCACCAACCAGGACTCTCCTGAGGATACCTGGGGTGACTTCGGGTGACCCGAAGCCTGACTATTTTCATAACTCTTTGGATGTGACAAGATTCTTCTGTAACGAAGATCTGGATCCCACGAAGAAGGGAACAAATAAGGTCAGGAGGACTATGACCTCAGGGAATGCTAACAGTACTGCAGATCAAGGAATCCGTTCAAGATTGCATCTTTCAGCCGGTAATGCTATGTTCTGAATGCACTGGAAAGCCGGTACAGTAGGGCTCCACGTGTCACCTGGCACTCTCCTCGCTCAGCCTTGCCTCACAAATCACGCCCTTCGCCCTAAGCCTCTCCACCTGCCCTTCCCTCTACAGCTCCTCCACCACCAAGGATTCTGGGGGGGTCTCCGCCCCACTCTGCTCGCCTTGCTCCAGGTCTACGCTCCAGGCCCATGTCCCTCCAGGCTTTTCGGCGGAGCTCCGCTTTGTTTCTCCCTCCTAACCCCTTCCTCCAGGCTCTCCTAGACCTAAGATCCCGAAGCTTTCCCGCTAAGGTCGCCCCCGGTCTTTTCTCTTGCGTACAAAGTCCTGGAACTCACTGAGTTAACCTGTTCCTCTAAGCTACAGTTTCTCCTTTGGGACCTTAGGCCACGCCCCCTCTCTTGCCCCCAGGCCCGATTTCCCTGCTACCCTTTCCACAAAGGTTCGCTCCGCCCCTCTGGACCTGGGCCACACCCCTGTCCCGCCCCCTCACGCTCCGCCCACTTAGAGGCGCGGACCGCCGAACCCCGCGCCTTTTGTGTAGATCTTCGCTGCGGCGCGCACCCATTCCCTCCACGGCCGCGGACCGAGCCAGGGGCGTCGGCGCGCGCAGTCCCCACGGCGGGCGGAGGGGCCCTCCGCCCCGCGTGCACCCCGCACCCCATCCACCGGCCGCCGCCCCGAGTCTCAGGCGGACGCGCGCGCTCGCTCCCGCCCGCTAGATCCCGCCGCTCGCCCCCTCCCCCGGCCCGTCGGCGGGCGGGCGGGCGGCACGCGCACGCGCCGGCCCGGGCACGCGCGCCCGCCAAGATGGCAGGGGCCGGGGCCCAGCTGTCAGTCGCTGCCGCCGCCGCCGCCGCGGCCGCGCTGCCTCGCAGCTAGCGGCCCGGACGCCCGCCGGAGAAGATGAGCCCCCGCCGCCGCCTGCAGCCCAGCCAGACGCGGAGCCGCCGCGCCCGGGGCCGGCTGCCCCGCTAGCGTCCCGTCGCGCCGCGCCTTCATCCCCGGCCCCGTGCCCGCCCGGCAGCCACGATGAGGTGAGTCGGGGCCTCGTGCGCGGCGAGGCCTGGAGCGCCCGGCGTAGAGGGCGGGGTGCCCGAGCATCGAGGTGGCCCGGGAGCCCCCAGCCGGCGGCCCAAGCGCCAGAAGACGCTCAGGCCGCGGGGTCCGCCGGAGGCCGCGCCCGCCTTGCGGTGCCTTCCCGCTGCGCGCCCCGCAGCGGTAGTCCTGCTCACTTTGCCATCTGTAGGTCTTCTCCACCAGGGCGCTCTCCTCTTCACCTTTCTCTTCTGACCTGTCCCCTTTCTTTTGCAACCCAGCAGAATGTGTAACCCCAAAAGGTACGGCTTTTGATGTGCTACTCAGCTGGAACCTTGTTAACACCCAGAACTCACGTGCCCTCTTCTTTCGCTGCACCCAGCCTTCCTTTCCAGCCTAACCTTAGCCTGCTTTCTGGGGTGGGGTGGGGGGCGGGGCGCGTGGCCGAGTATGCTGGGTTTTTTTTTCCCCCTGTGCAGTTTTATCTTCTAGACACATCTTTCTTAAACACTGTAGTGTCCAGTTGTAGATTCGTTTCATCTGTTTTGTGAACTGTATAAATCAAATAATGCACTATGTAATGTTTGTGTCAGCCTTCTTTCATCAAAGGTATTTCTGAAGTTCATCCAACATGTTTCTAATTATCTACTGCCCTGCATAGTATAGATAGTACACACTTTATCCATTCTACTAATGTAAGTAGACTTTTGAGTTGTTTGTAGCTTTTGGCCATTAATGTTGCAGTGAGTATGCCAGTGTACCTCCTAAAGCATTCATTTCTATTGAGTAGACCTTTTATCTACCCACAAGTAGGTTGGTTTTTTTTTTTTTTACATAAAAATATGTATATCTTTTGTTGTAGTGGATAGAAGTAAATTCCCAAAGTCATGTTACCAGTTTATACCAGCAAGCATTTACTAGCCCTTGTTTAAAATCCCTGACACCCCTCGGTATTGTCTGTGTGTAATTTTAGCCATTCTGGTGAGTGTGCAGTAACATTCCATCAGGGTTTTAATTTGCAGTTTCTGGTTGACTAAAGAGGCTGATTGTCCATTTGTGTTTGTTTGGTATTTTTTATAAGGTGTCTGTTTAACTATTGTCCAGTTTAGCTTCTTCCTCATTGGTAGAGTTCTTATTCCTAAGTGAAGAAGATGGCTTGCTGACATTTTGTGGACATCTTAATATTTTGCTTTTCATATGAAATGATATCGTCCACCTGGACTTGGTTTTTGTCTAATGTGAAAAAGGAATTATGTTTCATTTTTACCTAGCAAGATTTATTCCTCACTGTTTGCCAAGATCACCATTTCCCTCAACTGTGATGCCACCTTTGTCACCTTCCAGTCTTCCTTTTGGGGTCATTTCTGACTGTCTGAAGAACATCTTTTAGTGTCTGTCTTTCTGCCTATTGCAGTGTTGGGTATATCAGACCAAGGGTCTTGCATGCATCCACTGATTGACTTCCAAAGCTTCTGTTTCTTTGCTTTTTGTATCTTTTATGTGTATGTGTGCATGTGTGCATACATGTTTGGGGGCACACCCAGGCTGGGGGTTGGCATTGGGAATTGCTCTCCAGTTTCTTCATTGAAGCAGGGTCTCTCAGTTGAACCCACAGCTAACCACTAACCATCTATGGTCCTGTCTCTCCTAACAGAATTGTAGGGAGGCTGCCACACCCACCTACTTTTATATCGGTTATATGGATAGACCTCCCTCATGCTTGCATGGCAAGCATTTATCCTCAGAACTGTCTCCTCGGTCTTTGTTTTTGTTGTTTTTGAGCTGGGTCTCAGGCTGGCCAGAACCACAGTAGCTCAGGCTGGCCTGGAACTCACCATCTTCCTATCTGCCGGGATTAAGAGTGTACACTGCTGACCAGTCCCTTTAGTGTTTTTTAGTGTAGATTCTGCTGGCCCAGATTGTTAGACTTTGTTTGAAAATGTTTGTCCTTCACCTTCTTCTGCTTTGTAAACAATTTCATCGAGATGTAACTCATGGCACAAAGCACTCGTGCAAGCATGCAGTACATCGGTTTTTAGGACCTCCACAGAGTTCTACAACCATTCACAGTAGAGCCTCTTCCTCCACCTTAAACACTCCTCTCATTGGTTAGATTCAGAGCTCAGGGCTTCCTTGCCTTTAAAGCTGTCTTGTAGTCTGACTTGACTGTTGCTGTTGAGGAGTCACTTGTTATGTAACATGTCTCACATGTTAGGAGAGCAGTTCTTGCTTTGTCTGCTTCTTGGTTTTTGGTTTATTGTTTTGCTTTGAGATAGGAGGTCACACTGTAATGCACGCTAGTTTCAACTCCTCGACTGTACTCAACCTCCTAAGAGCTGGGATGACAAGTATGTGACACTGTTCAGTATCAGTCTCTTGTGTGTTTTTCCTCCTCTTCCTCCTGCTCCTCCTCTTCTTCCTGCTCCTCCTCCTCTTCTTCCTCCTCTTCTTCCTCTTCTTCCTCCTGCTCCTCCTCCTCTTCCTCCTCCTCTTCTTTCTCTTCCTCCTCTTCCTCCTCCTTTCCCTCTTCCTCCTCCTCTTCTTCCTTCTCCTCCTGCTTCTCTTCCTTCTCCTCTTCTTCCTCCTCTTCCTCCTCCTCCTTCTCTCCTCCTATTTTAGTCCAAGACTGGTTTTTCCTATAGCCCTGGCTGTCCTGGAACTCACTCTGTAGACCTGGCTGGCCTCAAACTTAGAGAGATCTATCTGCCTCTGCCTCCTGAGTGCTGGTCATTTGGCTTCTTGAATCTGTGGATCCATGTTTCATTAGCTCCTCCCCACACCAGCTGTTAGAACTGCCTTTACCCGTTTTCTCTTACATTTGCTATAGGACTAAAGTTATTTATGTGGGCCATTTTTAGATACCTAGTTCTCTTTCCTCCTTTACCCCTTTTGTTGACCTCTCCGCTCTGTTTGGATATCTCTTTACTTATCTCTCTGCTTTGTAGAAACTGTTGTTGAAACTATCCATTGTGGTTTTAACTCTGTCACTGCATCTTTCAAACCACAGTCTGGCTGTCTTTTTAAATTTCCATTATCCCCTTAGCTTTTCAGCCTTGTCTTTTATCTCTCCAAATGCACAATGGTCACTGTCTGTGTTTGATACACAGTGTCCATACTTAGTCATTTCCAGGGCCTTTTCTGCTGATTTCATGCATATTGTTGCTCCTTGTGTGCCCAGTCGTCCTCTTCCTCCTCCTTCTCCTCCTCCTCCTTCTAAAATATGTGCTGGCCACAAATTGTTTTTAAAAGTAATTTGAGGCAGAAGATGGTGTTCTTGTCCCCTAGAGGTAATTCACATTTGCTCCACTGTGGGGTCTCCTTGGTCTAGTTTCAGGGACTGAAAATGTTTCTGATCTGAGTTTCATTTCATTTGGAGGACCAGCCTGTTCTGTTCATCCTTCCTCACCACACCTCACTCCCCCCCAGACCACGCCTTAACATTCTTCACAGAATCTCCCAGTGCTTTTAGGGAGAAGTTCTGTACTAGTTTGCTTTTCTGTTGCTGTGATAAAACATTCTGATCAAAACCAACTTGGGTCTTATTTGGCTTGCGGGTTAAAGTCCATTGTCAGGGGAGCCAACAGGAACCTGGAATCTGGAACTGAAGCAGAGACCACCACTGTTTACTGGCTTGCCTCCTGTGGCTTGCTCAGCTGCTCTCTAATGTAGCCAAGACCACCTGTCCAGAGGTGGCACTGCCCGCAGTGGGCTGGGCCCTTTCACATCAATCATTAGTTAAGAAAATGCACCCACAGATCTGCCTACAGGCCAGTCTGATGGAGGCAGTTCCTCATCTGAGGTTCTGTCATTCCAGGTGACTTTAGTTGTGTCTAACTGACAAACGAGCATACCTCCTCAGTCTCTGACAAACTACTGCAGTGGCTCTAAGCAAGCATTTGTAATCTTTTGCCTGGTGTTTATGGTTCTGTTAGCTAGTAGATTCTTCTGATTTACTTAGTCCACAGTTATCTGAAACAAAATTACTTGCTTTTTGCATTTTCCAGGGACACTTCAAGTCAAAATTCAATTCTGGAGATTTAAGCTGCCGAGTAACGGAAGCTGTGGAGAATAGTAACAGCCGTCTGCTTGTCCCAGCTGCATCCAGTTGTCTAGTTGCTATTAGTTTTTTTAAATGCTCTTGCATCATTGAAAAAAACAAAACAAACTTGGACTCCTTAATATAAAATTAATTTTAAAAATGTCATTTCAGCTCAGGAATATTAAGTCAAGGATTTGGGTGCTGGTGCTGGTGGTGCTTCTTGCTTCATGCTTGTTTAAACATGGTTTTAAATAATTTAACTTGATTCATTGTTGAAAATTCTGATAGCTGGGCATCTATAGCATTTATATTTACTGGGGCCTGAAGTATTTGGTGTTTGCAAATAACACAGGGATCCTTTTGTCTGTGGTCAATTGTTGATTTGATTTGGTTACTTTTAAGTTTAGGAAAATGAACTGTCTCTCCTCCACTTTCACCTCCCAGTGCTAAGCATACAGGAGCCATGTGAGGAGCACCTGTGACTCCCAGGGTCTGAGGTGGGAGGACCATTTGAGCAGAGTAGTTTGAAGTCAGACTAGACAACATTGTAAGACCCGCATCTCAGAAATAAAACAATTTACAAGATAAAAAAGAATGCTTTTGTGACTTCTAGGGTGTGGGGATTTCCCTCACTCTGCAAGAACGGATACTTCTGAGTGTCCTCCAGTTTCATTCAGTTCTTTTTTGTGTGGTTGGATTTGGCTTTCTGAGACAGTCTTGCTATGTGACCAAGGCTGACCTGGAACTCTGTGTATCTCAAGTTTGCAATCCCCTTGCCTCCACCTCCTTGTAACTTGGTTCTGATACTGGCTTCCCCCGACTCCGCTTGCTTATATGCTTTAGTCATTTGTCTGTTGGCAATCTTGTCTTCTATAAACATGTTCCCACTGTCCCTTTTATCTTAAAAGTATGTAATACATAAACTTTAATTTTTTTATGGCATTGAGTCATTACCCTAGTGTTTTCTCCATCACTGTTACACTTAGGATAGTCTCGTCTAGAAATCTGCGCTTGTAATTGGGTGGGGTTTTTGTTTTCTTCAGGATTCCTGGTCAGGTACTTGACTGCAGCAGTCATTTATGTGATGGAGAGATCAGTGATTATGCAGTTTTCTGGGGAGATGTGAGTAAATATCTATTTATACCCCCAAGGGTACCAGTGCCAGACCAAAGAATGATTCTACCCAGTTCCAGCTAGGCGACCCAGTGAGTTTATCAGGGGCTATGAACAGGAGCATAAGTGACATGGGCAGCTACATCACTGAATAGCCCACCTCAGCATGAGTGAATAGTCATGAAATCTGCATCCCTGGAGTTACTCATATAACTCGCTGGCAGCCCTACCCCAGGGCCTTCTCAGCCCCAATCTACTCCTTGTGTAATCTGGGAAGTGCTTTGTTCAGTCTTTACCAGTTTCCTTAGTGACCTTGCTGAGTCTCAGGAATATCCTTCCAGGAGGGGATGTTTCAATTCAGAGGAAATGGCTACAGGGCAACAGTGTGCTCTTGGATTGGATGTCAGTGCAAACAAGCCGTTGCCAAAATTCAAAGGTGTATGACTGCAGCTGTATTGTCTGAAGAAGTGAGGATCCTGTAATCCTCAGAAAGCTTACCTTCCTTTGCCAGGGACGGCTTTGCATGGATAAGGCATATGAGCAGGTCTGTATGTGTTGGGAAAGTCTCACCTGACATAGCAGCATGCTGTGCCAGTGTGTGTCGTGTAGATTATAGCAGAGCATAGCACAAGATGCACAGCCGCAAACAGGCCCCGTCCATTCATCACTTCTCACTAACATGGACAGGCCAAGTACCTTTCTGAACTTACTGCTGTGGGCTGGGGTAATAGACAAGCATTTCCTAGATGTTTTTGTCATGTTGTTAGGATCAGTTGTCAAGGGCATAGGCCAGTCTCAGGGTCTCTCCCTCCCTTCCTCACCTCCTCTCTCCCTCTCTCCCTCTCTGCCTCTCCTCTTCTCTCCCCCCCTTCCTCTCTCCCTCCCAATCTCACCCTCTCTCCCTCCCTCCCTTCTCCCCCCCGTGTGTGTGTGTGTGTGTGTGTGTGTGTGTGTGTGTGTGTCTAGGTTCCTGGTTTAGGGCTGATGTCATACCTTATGGACAGTGATTTTAATTTGAGCAGTAGCATTCTTCTATTAAACTAATGTCACTTCTGGGCATGTAAGTTCAGTGGTAGAGGGTTTGCCCAACTCAGGATAGGCCCTGAAGTCTACCTTAAGTGCTACAACATCTATGAAAAGTAAAAAATCAGTCAGTTAGTAGATCAAGCAGAGACTCACAAATGTATTGTCACTGACTTGTGCTGGCTTTGTTTGGTTTAATCTATATTTTTATTTTGCTCATGTACTTTTATAGACACGAGACATAAATGAACCAACATTGTTTCCTTTGGGGTTTTCTTCTCTACGGGGAATTTGTACACACAAGTTAGAGAAACCCTGCAATAGTCCCTACACTTAAGGTGAAGAGTCTCTTGAGTTGTGGATAGGTCTACATGCTGCATCAGATCAGCAGGAGCTTAGAACAGAGCACCTCCAGCCAATGACCTTGCAAACTCCCTGAAACAGTCATATAACTAGAGGTCTCCCCTTCACAGTGTGAGAGAGTCACCTCCACAGAGCAGTCATGTAACTAGAGGTCTCTCCTTCACGGTGTAAGAGAGTCACGTTTTCTAGTGGAAAGTTTTTACCTTTTGAAAAATATTTTTTCCTGGTTTAACTGTGTATGTTGAATGTGAAGGATCTGAGAGCAGATATAAAGGAGACAACAGAAGTCAGCACTGGCGCTGTGTGGTGGTCCACTCCCTTCTAACCAGCACTGGGGCTGAATTAGGAGGACCAAATTTGACTTCAGTCTGGGCTCCATTTAAAAAGTTATTTAAACAAGTTAGCAGTGGATCTGTTCTCTCTTCTCCTTTAGGCATACATTTGAATAAGCCTGGTGCTCGGCACATTATTTGTCAGGCATCTTACCTCTGACAAATGCATTTTCTTCCCTTCCTTAAGTCTTTCGTGGGAATGTTTATAGTAGCTGCAGTTTACACAGCACACCAGGATTTACCAGAGCCCAGGCCAGAGCCTGCACAGCTTCATCATTGTAAGTAACCCTGAGATGAATATCTTTCACCTCTGATCATTTCCTCAAGGTAAGTTAGCAACTGGATTGCTGGGGCCAAGGAGGATAAACATTTTAAGGGCTGTCTACATACTACCGGAGTGTCAAATCTAAATGAGAGAAAAAGATAAGCTGGGAAAGCAATTTAATCCCCGAGGTTTAACTTAGAAGTTCTCTCTCAGAACAAAGAAAGGGAAAAGATAAGGTAGAAAGGGAGATCAGAGAAGCATCTGTTTGTAAGGTGACAATGGCGGTTAATGCAGAGACCACAACTGGCCAAAGCCAAGACAATAAGTAATGGGTGTGCTTGGCCCTAAATGGGACACCTGTCACACACACACACACACACACACACACACTCATATGCATAAATTCCGAGCCTTCCAAGGCTCAGGGAACATCACAGAAAGAATGTAAGGGCCTGAGGCTGGGGAGATGTGCTTTGTAATGATGTCTTTTGGTCATGGCATGGCTAAGGCACTCTCAAACTCAACACTTCTGGTGTCCTGCATAAGACCTGTAAAAGTCTAGGGCCAACAATATTCCATCCTAGAATGGGGAAGGGCTCATGAGCCCCACTCCTCTCTGGGACAGCTATGGTGGCTAAGGGAAGGGGTGTTTTCTTCACTGGTGTACCACAGACGTGCTACCCATGCTCCTGTAGGTAGCCCTCTTTCAACTCTGAGTCACATACACACAAAACATATGAAAACCAGGAGGGGAGCTTGCTGTGAAGAATGATTTTGGGTTTTGGGGTTTCAGTGGGAGAAGGAGAGAAGAATGAAGCTGAGCAAGAGGGAGTGAAGAGGAGTAAAGTTAATCATGTACATGTGACATAGTCAAAAAATTAAAGATGCTAAGTCATAAAGGGGGTGGAGTAAGGGCAGGGAGGAGTCTAGGCTTAGAATGGCGCACTTCCATCTGTCCACCAGAGGTGGGGAGCCCTGTTCCCAGTTCTTCTGTGGGTGTTAAAGATGGAGGTCGAGTAAGTGAGTACCCTTGTCTTCAGGGCTGTGTGAGGGAACACAAGCATTTTGTCTGCATTTATAAAGTTGAGTTTAATTTGTCCTCATATACTTTAAGTAGCTCTTGATTTAGTCAGGCAGGCCTTGGATTTTCCCCAGGCTGCTGCCTAGTAGCTAACTCATATTGAACAAGTAATTTAACTTCTTTGATCCTCCATTTGCAAATGAACTATAAATCTGACAGTCTCACTTCCTAGGGTTTTGTGACATCAGATGAGAACATATTAAAAGTTCTCATCTGTGATAAGTATCCTGTTCCTTCACAGTTTCTTCTGTGAAGACAATAATCCCTGGACAATGTAGAATGATTCTGATTTCAGATATTCTGTCCTTTTGTCAGGTCACAATATAATGTCCTCTGTGTGATAACTGGGGGTAGAGACCGAAGTTGTTATTGCTTCCTCAGTATTTATTAGTTTATTTAGTTTCTGTGCTGGAGACAAACCCAGGTTTTGCACACGTTAGATAAGCAGTCCGCCACTAAGCTCCACCTCCTGTCCTTGGTTTGATGTTACATAGACTGGCCTGAAATTCACAGTCCTCCTGCCTTAGCTTCCTGAATGCCGGGGTTCAGGAAGGTGTGTGCCACCATGCCTGACAGATGCATCAGCTTTAAGAGTGAGTCAGGGTCATCATGTTCTATAAAAGTCATACTCGGCAACTGTCAAAGGTAAAACAGGAAATCCTGTTTATGGGAAGAGAAGATAATGGTACCAAAGGTGCAGGTTAAGAAGGTACATACGGCAGCCGAGCACATTTAGCTGTAAATCTCACAAAACCATGCCCATCAAGAGACCTGAGTCAGTGCGTGCCTCTTACTCCTACCGGGAGACATGCGTTTGTATAGCTCCACACGTGTTTCCTTTCAGGTTCTTCCAGAGACCATAGGCAGTTGAGCTTGGTATTTAGGCAGCCTCTTCACACCTACTGTCATTTGCCCTATGATAGGTCTACCCTGGGCCTGGTCTTCAAAGGTTCTACCCCACCACTCTCTCCTGTAAACATTTTGTGTCTTGTCCACCATATTGTAGCTTCTGTGGAGCTGTGTTCACAGCCTCTCTTGGAAAGAACCCTTAGGCGAGAAAAAGCCTGATGAGCTAAATCACAGTTGATCAAAGTCTTGCCGTTGTCACCTTGCTAATTTCTTAGCCTTCAACTCTAGAGTTGGGGATTTAGCTCTGTAGCATCCCTAGCTTTGATCCCCAGCACCGCCACCACTTCCTGCCTCCTTCAAAAATAATTTAAAGCTTATATGTTCCTTCCGTATGGAAGTGGTCTTTGCCCTGTAGCCCGAATGAAGGACCTTCCCTGTTAGTTGACTTTGCACTGTCCTATGTTTTCTTTTATATTAATGTTTTTAATACTTAAGTTTGCCCTGTAACATCACAGGCTTTACAAAGGCAGTAATTACACCTCTTTTGATATCTGTTGGCTCCATAGAACCTACCACGTGCCTGGTTCTTGGTAGATGCTTTGTAAGCATTGGCACTAATGCATACAACTAAAGTGGATGGTTTACCATGGCATCATTCAACTTGGCTTGGATTCTCCTAATTAATGATATTGCAGACAACCACGTCAGTTGGTAGACATTGTCATGGAGACACCAGCTGTTTTCATTGTGCTTACAGAATTAACGCATTGCTGGGTGGCAGTGTCTTTGCGTGTTGTCATACTGCTGCCATGAGGAATTTGTTTGATGACATGGTGGATTTCCCCATTGTTCCCTTTGTAAGGACTGTAACACTCAATATGCCAGCTGTTCCTCAACTATCCTGTGCGTGGGAATCATTTGAAGCAAAGGAGGTTGTGTGCGTATCATTCCAGATGGAGATCCCAGGTCCCCCTCTCAAGGAAAAGGGAGGAGAGAAGGATTCTCATGTCGTAGGATTTCAGTTTTGTAGGAAGACTACAGAGAGAGTCCAGTTCCATATACCCCTCCCTGCTCAGAGCCTCCAGCCATCTAGTGCATTAGTGTCAGGCTGCTACTGAAATGTTGTTAGCTGAAGCCTCGTTCACCTTCCCTTTGCTTTGTGCTTTGTGTGCTTTTCCTTAGGCTGAAGGTTTATTACACATTCATTTTTGTTTTTTAAAGACTTATTTAAAAAAATTTTAATTCTGGGTTTGTGTGTTTCCGTGTTTGTGCACATGTGTGTGGGTGCCTGTAGAGGCCAGAGGTGTGGATTCACTGGAGTTAGAGAAGACTTTGAGCTATCTGACATGGATGCTCAGATCCTCTGGGAGAGTACACTGAGCTCTTAACTGCTGAGCTGTCTCTTCAGCCCCTGGCTTTTCCTTTCTCTCATTCGCCTTGACTACTTTGGAGGACTGCTGATGGGCTATATTAAAGGATTCCTGTCCATTGGGTGTTGCCTGATGTTTTCCCAGTGATTTGCCTGGGATTTAAATTTGGAGACAATGGAGATGTAAAGTGCTGCTTTCACCTGTTCTTCTGAGGGCAGACACTAGACTGACCAAGGCTTGCCTCGGTCACCTGCTCCTGTCAGATTCCTTCTCCCTTTTCTGCCAGCTTCCTCTTTTCCCTCTGTGCTTCTTTTTCTCACAGTGACCGGTGCCTCACAGAACAATGTACGGGAAGGGAAGAGAGCTGTTGTTCAGAGTAGGGGAAAGCAATTTTTTGTTGTATTTTTGTTTATCACCAATTATTGAGCTGGGCAGTGGTGGCGCACGCCTTTAATTCCAGCACTTGGGAGGCAGAGGCAGGTGGATTTCTGAGTTTGAGGCCAGCCTGGGCTACAGACTGAGTTCCAGGACATCCAGGGCTACACAGAGAAACCCTATCTCAAAAAACCAAAAACAAACAAACAAACAATTATTGAGTGCATTGTAAGGGAGTGGCAGGCAGGAGGACCTACCAGGGACAGGAAAGTTCTTTGGTTTTAGAGGGTTGTTTGGCTCTTTGCACATGTACAGAAACTCATGGGGATGGAAACATGCAGATAGGAGCTTTAGCCTAATCTGAAAAGGAAGCAGACATAAAGGAAGAGGGTCCTGGGGACAAGATACTATCCCCGGGAACATGCCTGCAGTGACTTTTTCCAGCTTGGTCCTACCTCTTTAGCTTCCAGGACTGAAAATATAGCTGCAGCAGCTTTGGACCAAGGGTCCAGTACAGAAGCCTGAGGCACATTCCTGGTCACACCGTAACTCCCCTTGATACTGACTCTCCATGGAAGCCATTGTGCACAGCCCATATGTAAGCTGTAGGATGGTGCTACACTGAGCAGTGTTTTTGAAATGTTCAGTTATGCTTATATTAATGCATATTAGAAAAACACCACTTTATTTTGTCCTTAGTGTTTTGGGTTTGTTTCCCAAAAGGTTGAACCTGAGATCAAGGTGTAGACAGAGAAATGTGGAGGGAGATATTACTGTAGATGCCAAGTCCTGTAGGCCCTGCGAGCTGAGAAGAAGGGAAAGCAGTACGCAGGAGCTCCCACCCCACTGTCAGAGGGAGCCCCAGCACACTGACTACTCGAGTCTGCCGATACTCAGTGATACATACCAGGAGGGGCTGCCATAGCATCTTACTGGGGCCACAGCGGAGAGCCAGGAATGGGCTCTTTTTTTAAAAAAAAAATATTTATTTACTTTATTTTATATGAATATACTGTTGATGTCCTCAGACGCACCAGAAGGGGACATCGGATCCCATTACAGATGGTTGTGAGCCACCATGTGGTTGCTGGGAATTGAACTCAGGACCTCTGGAAGAGCAGTCAGTGCTCTTAACTGTTGAGCTATCTCTCCAGCCCAGGTGTGGGCTCTTGTAAGCGCTTGTTTATTATTCTTAGTTTTTCATTTTCAGTCCTTTTAGTAGTTGCTTCTCAGTTTTTAATCATAGCCAGTAAACTCTTTACACCCCTGGATTGGAGTCAGCTGTTTTGTTTAATTTTTAATGCATGTGCTTATGTGTGTGGTTTTATTCAAACATTCAAATCTCTGGTTCATTTGGAACCTGGTTTGAGAGATGGATTCAGCATTGCCCTTTTCCACCTGTTGTTTAGGTATCCGAGGACTACTCCTTAGAAAGTCTATTTCCTCCCAGTGTTTGGAGTCCTGTTATTTGTTGCAATAATCAGCTGTACATGTTTTTGGATTTTCCATTCTCTTCAAGAGACTTTATTACAGATATTTATTCTGGTGCTGATATTAATACCTGACTTTTAATTAAAGAAGATTTGAGTTGGTTTGAATATTTTGTAGGGTTAGTACTATCATTGCTCTGGTAGGAATCCAGTAACTGTTCAGTCCATGAGGCTGGATGTCTCAGCTGGTCTTCAGTATACACTGGAATCCCAAAGAAATAGGCTACAATGCCAGTGAAGGAATGGACTTGCCAAGCAGGTGGATAGCAAGCTGGCTCAGAGAGCAGGCTTCCTTCTTTCTTATCTTTTATATGGGCTGGCAGTGGGCGGTATAGCCGAGTTAATGGTATGTCTTGCTATCTCAAAAGACCTGGATTCAGGGTATATCTTCCCACTCAAAAAATCAGGATTAAAAGTGGATCTTCCCCACTCCAAATGATTTATTAAGAAAAAACCCCTCACTGGTGTACCTAGCTGCTTGGGTTTTAGTTAATTCCAGATGTGGTCAAGTTGACAACCAAGAATAGCATCACATCAACTCTTTGTCATTTTGACACAACCATATCTTATGTCATGCTTAATTTCCAGATAAAATAATAACCAGGTTATAATTACACCTGTGGTGCTTTGATTAGGAATGACCCTCATTGGCTCATATTTTTAGAGGGATTAGAAAGTGTGGCCTTGTTGTAGAAGGTATGGCCTTGTTGGAGGAAGTGTGTCACTGGAGGTAGGCTTTGGTTTTCAAAAGCCCAGCCCCCACCTCCCACAAAGGTACATACCTTTAGTCCCAGCACTCCTGAGGCAGAAACAGGTGGATCTCTGAGTTCAAGGTCAGCTTGGTCTATAATACAAAGTGAGTTTCAGGGCATCCAGAGTGGACAGAGAAACCCTATCTTGGGATGTTGGTGGTGGTGGTGGTGGGGTGTCAGGGAGTTCACCCAGCCAGGCCCAGTGGCTCCTTCTCCCTATGGTCTTCAGATCCAGATGTAGTACTCTTAGTGCCCTGTCTGCCAGTGTGCCACCATGCTCCTTGCATGAGGATAATGGACTAAACTTGTGAAACTGTAAGCAAGCCCTGAGTAATGCCTTCTTGTTATAAGAGTTGCCATGGTTGTGGTGTCTCTCCACAGCAATACAACAGTAAGACAGTGCCTAACATGACATAACTATCCAACATACAATAGCAAAGGCATTATAAATTTGAATAGGTGGCGATGTCCCTTGAGGGACATTCTTTTAGTATATCAAACTTGAAATGACAACCACTGATATTCTCTTAATTGATGTTACATTACATGATAAATTGAGGAAAGAAAGCATAAATATCTGTTCAAATGATTCTTAACAAAATATGACAGAAATACTCATGTCGGTTATAATCCTTGTGCTTGCAGCTGGTCACGTGGCCTTAGCTGGTATTTATAACTATCTTTCTCTGCTACCCATTCTGTATTTCCTCCACCTTCAGCAAGAGCCTCAAACAAACCTTGACACTTTTCATGGAGGATGACTGTACCTTCAACCCTGAAGGGTTTGTGCTGTCTGTCATCCTGCCTAGATTGTAATTCCCCATTAACTAATCACAGGACATGATAGCACCAAGAGTTGTCAAATGACCCTTTCATAGAGGTCACCTAAGACCATTGGAAAACAGAAATTTATATTATGATTCATGTCAGAAGCAAAATTACAAAGTAGCAATGAAAATAATTTAAGGTTGGAGTCACCACAACATGAGGAACTGTAATGAAGTATTGCAGCATTAGGAAACCCTAAAGGATCTCCTGTACTCCAGACATAATCTTTCTTACCTCCACTGTGGAGAAGCAATCCAGTTTCCCTTGGTAATCTGGATGGATCCCCCCCTCCCAACACTGTTATTCCTTTCTTAGCCTGTTGGCTTAAGGGCATCATAAACCCAAGGGGGCCAGGGGGAAGTCTGAGCTTCCAGTTCAGGAGGATGTTTGTTGTGGCTCCAGGCAGGAGCATTTCCCACTCTAGAACCAAAGCTTTTAGGCTAGTAGAACTTAAAGTTGAACAAGAAGCAAATTTATTCATAGTGGGTCACTAGACATGATAGTGAAGAGATCTATTCTCCTTTCCACCCCTTGATTCCTGGCTCCAAGAATCCTGGCTGTGGGAACCATACCATATATGGACTCTGATCAAAGCGTATATCACCTTCTAGAGAATGCTGGCCCAGCCCTCTAGGTTGCCGCCACAGAAGTGATGATTTAAATGTCTTCAAAAGGCCATTTCATCTTTTTATCAGGCCAGCTGCTTCAGAGTGGAGGAGAACGTGGTAAGGACAGTGGATTCCATGATCGTGGGCCCACTGTCTTACTTCTCTGGCTGTGAAGCAAGTTCTTTGGTCAGAAGCAATATTGTGTTGAATACTATGATGACGGATAAGACATTTTGTAAGTTCACAGATGGTGGCCCTGGGAGAATCATTATGTGCAGGAAAGGCAAGTAACCAGAATTAGTATGTATCTACCTCAGTAAGGACAGTATAGTCAACCTACCAACTGGTCGCTGGCTAGTCACCCTGGGGAATGGTGCCATATCTGGGGCTCAGTGTTGGTCTCTGCTGTTGGCAGATCGTCATTTAGCAGCAGCTGTAGCCAAGTCAGCCTGGGTGAGGAAGTCCATGTGAAGTCCTCACATAGCCTCAGCCTCTGCCACCATGGCCACTTTGTTTATGGCCCACTGAGCAATGACTGGAATGTGGGAAGAGGCTGACTGTCCTGTTCAACTTGCTTATTGAACTCTTCCCCCTCTGAAGTCACCTTTTAGTGAGAATTTGCATGGGACACAGCATCTGCACACCCTTCACCCATTTGGACAGACTGGTCCACACATTTCTTCCCCAGATGTCTTTCTCACAGATTTTCTAATCATGCTCTTTCCTAGTCCTTGACCATCTAGCTAATTCATTAGCTACATCCCATGAATCAGTGAGGAATCGGACATCTGGTCACTTCTCCTTCCAAATGATCTAATACTGTGTGTACTGCTCCAAGTTGTGCCTACTGTGAAGATGTCCCTTTGCTGCTGTCTTTCGATGTTGTTCCGGAAAGGGATTGTAATGCTGCAGCTGTCCAGTTGTGGGTGGTGCCTGTATACCATGTAGAACCATCAGTAAACCAGGCCCTGGTCATCTCTTTTTCTGTCAGCCAATCATAGAGCACATCCAGGAGGCTATAGGAGCATACTTGGCAGCAGATGGCTTTATAATGGGAGTAGAAACCATAGGCATTTGGGCAACTTCTTCATGTAACTTGCTTGTGCCTTCAGGACCCAC
Organism: Rhynchomys soricoides; assembly: GCA_019843965.1. NCBI lineage: Eukaryota > Metazoa > Chordata > Mammalia > Rodentia > Muridae > Rhynchomys > Rhynchomys soricoides. The sequence continues at coordinate 497,686 of JADRCH010000100.1, read as the reverse complement.
TCGGGCCCAATCACATTTGTATCACTTCCATTTGATAATGGATTGCTGCGGTGTATGTCCTACTTTATGACTTGGTGGGACACATAACACTCAGCTCATGATGGACAGCTCAGGTCACATGATAACTTGGTAACCCATTATTACTTGTTTAGTTTCCACTAAGGCCTAAAATAGCTGACCAAGAGCTGTCTCTCAAAGAGAGAATAGTTGTTTTTTGTTTTTTTTAAAAAACCGATTTATTAATTTATTACATGTAAGTACACTGTAGTTGTCTTCAGACACTTTTCCTTCTCACTCCGGCCCCGCTCCGTTGTGGCTGTCTTCAGACACCCCAGAAGAGGCCATCAGATCTCATTATGGATAGCTGTGAGCCATCATGTGGTTGCTGGGATTTGAACTCATGACCTTCGGAAGAGCAGTCAGCACTCTTAACTGCTGAGCCGTCTCTCCAGCCCCTCAAAGGGAGAATAGTTGTGTGCAGATGATGGTATAGTCTTGTTCAAAATCTCAAAGGTCTCTTCTGTCATTCACCTGTAGGCCTGCCAAAGGCTCCAAACAGCATCCCTGTTTGCCACTGACACCTCAAGTGCCATTGGACCTGCTGGATCACATGGTCCAAGTGGTAGAGCAGCCTGCACAGCAGCCTGGCCATGTTGTGGAGCCTTCTCCTGTTCCAGGCCCCACACAAAGCTACCGTATATCACTTGATTTATGGACTGGAGTTACACACCTAAGTGAGGAATGTGCTGTCTTCAGGATTCAGACAGGCTTCTTTCTTGGTTGTGGGAGGGTCCAGGGCAGTAACTGACCCTTCGCCCTAGAAGCAGCTCTAGGTGCCATATGCTGCTGGACTCCTAAGAATGTCATTGAGGTCGAAGGCCCTTGGATTTTGTTTGCATTTGTTCCATCCTCTGATACACACATATCACCAATGTCCAAAGTTTTTGCTACCTCCTGCTCAGGTATATGGGAATTGGAGTCACTACTTGATTGAGTTTTCATTTTCTTTTCTTTTTTCTTTTTCTTTTTTTTCTTTTGGTTTTTCGAGACAGGGTTTCTCTGTGTAGCCCTGGATGTCCTAGAACTCACTCTGTAGACCAGGCTGGCCTCAAACACAGAAATCCACCTGCCTCTGCCTCCCGAGTGCTGGGATTAAAGGCGTGCGCCGACACTGCCTGGCTTGATTTGAGTTTTCGATAGCCACCTATCATTTTCCATGATCCATCTGTTTTCTGCACTGCCTGGATAGAGTTAAAGGGACACGTGGTAAGAAACCCCCCCAACCCCAGCATCTTTCATGTCCTTGATGGTGGCACTAATTTCTGCAGTTCCCCCAGGGATATGATACTGTTTTTGTTTCACAATTTTCCCTGGCAGAGGCAACTCTAAAGGCTTCCATGTAGTCTTTCCAACCATAATGGCCCTCATTCCACAGGTCAGGGAACCAGTGTGAGAATCTTGCCAACTTCCGACTATCCCAATTATACATTCTAGGACTGGGAAAATACCACAGGATGAGTTCAGGGACCCACTGGACATACTGTGAGTCTCCCTTCAGCCAAACTTCCTTACTCACCTGACCTGCATAAGCCCCTACTTTAAGTGGAGAGCCACGGTGTATAGTTACCTTTGTAAAAGGCTATAGAGGGACCAAAGAAAGGCTAACAGTAAAACTCTTAGGTATTTTATCAAGGTCCTTCCTCAGGGGACCTGGCTGTCCTGTCATTCAAGGGGTTCTGGGTCTGCACACTGGCTCAAGGCTGGATATTGATTCATGGGTCCAGGTTCTCTTTATCACGACCCTACTTAGCTTTCTCTCCATTTAAAAAAATCAAAGAAAATAATAGTAGCTTTTTGTTTTGGGTTTTGTTTTCTGAGACAGGGTTTCTCTGTGTAGCCCATGTAGCCCAGGCTGCCCTAGAACTTGCTCCATAGACCATGCTGACCTCAAACTTAAAGGATCTGCCTGCCTCCGCCTCCTGAGTGTTGGAACAAAAGACATGCAGCATCCCTGCTGAAATTGTAGCATTCTTGTCTCTTTCAGGCCTGGAAACACTGACTGGGTAGCTAGCACCAGAGGTCCATATGAGTCATGCCACCGTAAGAATCGCTTTGCCTGTGCTGCCCATCATTGCCTAGGCCATTTTGGACTTTGCTTTGTCTACGCTGCCCTTCATGATAATTACAGTCGTTTTGCCTTTGGTCACTCAGTGCTGCCACTGGCCCCTACTACCAATTAAACCCATTGCATTTCATTCATCTAACAGAGAGCAGGGTCTCCAACAGTAAGGTCTGTCACAAGGAATAGGGTGACAACAAAGCTTGTCAAATGTGCCGGTGCCCCTCTCACCAGTTGCATCCTACAGGAGGAATGAAGAGCATGTCTTCCCGGCCTTCCCACTGGGGAGGATTAGGTTTTACACAGTGTAGCTACTCTAGCATTGCAATTTCCCTGAGCCTTAAAATCCCTTCAACACTAAGCCAAGGGATATCAGGAATCTCCAACTCCTTTTCAATAGACCATCTTTGGATGACTACTCAGCAGTCATTCAAACAAACTTTTGACAACTTTTTAAAATAACCTATGAGAGTTTCCATGTTATGCCTAGAATCTCTACTTAGTGGCGGATGTCAGTAAAGTCAGCCTGATCCAGTTTTATGTTCCTTTCACCGTTATCCTCACCCTTAAAATCCATTCCCACACGTGTTCCTCAGACTTCTGCTAAATGAATTAGTAAAGTCATTAACCCTTTAGTGACATAACATACCTCCTCATGGACCACTCTTTCTACCCCCTTCCCAGGAACCTGTTGGTTTCAGTCTGCTCTATAGGTCTAGAAACAACTATTTTTGGGCCCCAAGGGCATTGTTGTCTAGCCTGGTATCTCCTCCAAAGAAAATCACTGCTGGTTTAGCAGACAATGAAGAATTAATTTCCTCAGTCAAAGGTGAAATAGGTACTGTTTCAGAGCATAGGGTTGCGAGTACATCTTCTGTTGAGGATTGAGGGACTACTTCCTCTGGTGAGATAAACCCTTGAGCATCTGAGGGCTCAAAGGTCTCAGCTCCAATAGGGACTTCTCAGATATCCCCATCCCCAGTTACAGGAGCCCATTCTTTACCAATTAATGCTGGTTAAACACCAACACCCTCCAGGGCTGGGACTTGAATTTTTGCTGTAATTCAGACAACCTTATCATGATGGCTTTGGTTTGATCTCTGCAACTTAAGCTCTATGGGTACGAGAGAAAAGATTCTCTTCCAGGGCATGTATGTACATGCACATATATATGCACATAATTTTATATATATATATATATGTATATGTATATATATGTATATATATATATATACACACACACACACACATGTACACACACATACATACACACACACACACATATGTATATGCTAATCTAGAAGTTATTCAGTTCATCAGACTGGCTGTCTCAGCTGGTCTTCAGTATGTGCTGGAATCCTGAAGAAGTAGGTTCCAGTGCTCCTGAAGGAATGGACTTGCCAGACAGAACAACGAGAGCAAGCTTCCTTCCTCTATGTCCTTTAAATAGGTTTCCAGCAGAAGGTGTGGTCCAGATTGAAGGTTTATCTTCCCACTTTCAGTGATTTAATTTAGAAAAAAGTCCCTTGCAGGTGTACCCAGCTACTTAGGTTTTAGTTCATTTCAGATGTCGTCAAGTTGACAGCCAAGAATGGCTATCACAAAAAACCAAACAAAAAGCAAACAAAACAAGCAAGGAAGCATATTTACCAGACTATACAAGGGTAACTGGAGAGATAGATGTTTCAGTGGCTATGAACAGTAACTGTCTTGCAGATGACTTGGGTTTAGCTCCCAGCACCCACATGGCTGCTCACTACTGTCTGTAACTCCTCTCCCAAGGGATCCAAAGTCCTCTCCTATCTTTCCTGGGCATCAAGCACTCATGCGGTGCACATACATCCATTTAGGCAAAGCATACTTGAAAAGGCCCTTCCTCCTCCCAACCCCTCAGTGCTCTACCTTAGGTATTTAATTATTCTAGGGTTATGCATTCATAAGTCTCCAGGCACTTAAATGTGCAACCAGAATTAAGGACTACTAAACTGGTTCCAAGGTCAAGACCATTCCTGATTTATCTGGCACTGTATGTAGTCTTAGCCCTTATCGTTGGAGCATTTCAGATGTGGTAAGTGCTCATGTGTGTGCTGACTGTTTCCTAAGTCCCTCAGTTCTCACATACAAGACTTCAGAGGTCATTTGGGTCAGGCTCTCAGTGTTCATGTGTGTGCTGACTGTTTCCTAAGTCCCTCAGTTCTCACATATAAGACTTCAGAGGTCATTTGGATCGGGCTCTCAGGCTAACTGGCAAGTAGAATGGCGAAGCCCAGGTTTCTTATCTTAGTTTTGGTCACTTTCCTTTGTACGTTTGCCTTCTTGATTCATATATTGGTGTGACTTCTACCCCATTTCCTGCTGTACACTGAAAAGGGAGGAATGAGCCTTAGATGCTTAGACAGATAACAGGCAGGACTGTTGTACTATCAGCCCGTGTTCTCTGTCGGCCCACCTCTAAGTCAAGTGCAAGTGGGGTAAGGAAAAAGGAGCTAAGAAACATGAAACTGAAATCCCATAAATAAATAGATTCCATAAATAAAACGATCTATTTTTATTTTTAATTACATGTATGTATGTATGTATGTGTGTGTGTATGTATGTGTGTATGTGTGTATGTATGTATGTGTGTATGTATGTATGTGTGTGTGTGTATGTATGTGTGTGTGTATGTATGTGTGTGTGTGTGTGTGTGTGTGTGTTGTTCCCTGTGGAGGCCATAGGTATCAGATCCCTCTGGAGCTGGAGTTACTGGTGGTTGTGAGCTGCCCAGGGTGGGTGCTGGAAACTAACCGTAGTCTTTGAGTCCCCTGCAAGAATAGTAAACACTTTAACTGCTGAGTCATCTCTCTAGCCTCCTCCCCCCAGTTTCTTCTTCCCTCCTTCCCCCATCTTTAATCAAGCTCTCCACCCCCATTTCAGAAGTAAAGCTATCGGATTTTAGAATTCTTGACATTTGGATTGTTTATTTTAATTAGGATCTCATGACTTTCTGTTAAGGTGATTCCAGGTCCATCTTCCCATATCCTAGTTGCTTTATCTACTCTTGACTTGTTTATAAGCTCCCCAGAAAATCTCCAAAAATGGTGGAGACCAAATAGGAAAAGCTATAATGAATTATAAAGGATTATGTATGGAAATTGTCCCCTAATTCAGTTCATGTGTATGTATGTGCGCACCATGTGCGTGTGTGTGCATGTGTCCTCCGACTTACTTTTAAAGGATTGGATTAGAACAGTGATATATTCTGTTTGGACCAGTCCAGTAACAACAAGGAAAGATTTAAAAAATGCTTAAAGGTATAGATACAAGGCAGAAAGGGTTTGGTGGACCAAGATGAGAGCTAGGGGAACCCTTGAAGGAAACCTTTGCCACTATTTGTCTCTGTGAAGCAGTTGCCATTGACACGCTTGTTACCTGAGATCAGAGCTTTAGGCAGATCCATGGCGTGACACGTGGAGGTCAAGGACAGCTTTCAGGGGTCAATGCCACTTTCTACATTGTTTCCACTGCTCTGCGTATTCCAGACTAGCTGGCCTGCAAGCTTCTGGGTACCACCACAACTGGCTTTTAACATGGGGTTCAAGGATCAAACTGAGGTGATCAGCCTAATTGCTAGTGCTTTCACTCACGGAGCCATCTTCCCGGACTTGACCTTTACGTATGTGTGTGCATATGCTATGGCTGTGGGGTCAGAGGGTAGTCTTTCAGAGTTAGGTCTCAGCTTCCACTTCCACATGGTTCCAGTAATCAAACTCAGATCAGCATCCGGGGAGCAGTCTCAGTAGCCTGCCTTGTGCTTTTTATGTTTGAGACAGTGTACCCAGTGGCTGTTTTCTGCATTATAAACATGTAAGTATCTTATTGTATGCAGTAAAAGTGACATTAAATATTTTATGTAAATTTAACCTCAGGAATGTTGGCCACATGTAGTTTCTGTGGTTAGGCCTGCAATGAACAGTTTTGAACACGTGTAGATGTAGTTCTTGCCATTCCTTTAACAGTATAGCACAACAGCTTTTTACACATGGCATGAGGTATTCAAAGCAGCCTAGAAGTGGTTTTAAACACACAGGGATGTGCAATAATGGACTGGTTAATTTTATTGTTATTATTTTAATATTATTTATCCTTAAATTTTTACTTATTTTATTTATATGTGTGTGTGTGTGTGCACGCGCACGTGTGTCTGTCTGTCTGTGTCTGTCTGCTGGTGTCAGCAGGGGCCAGAAGAGGGTATTGGATTCCCTGAGGCTGGAGTTACAGACAGTTGTGAGCAGCCTGACATGGGTGCTGGGATTTGAACTAGCATCCCCTGGAAGAGTAAGTGTTCTTAAGCACTGAGTCATCTCTCCAGCCCCTACAGTGCCATTTTATAAAAGAGATATGAGAAGGGTGCCCTTTGTTCTGATTCTGCCCATGATAGTTTTTTGATTGGCATAGTCTCTCCTTCAGTTGTCTTCTCCATGTACTTAGGCAAATCTCATCAGGTCTATCTATTCTATGACTGACCTCAAATTAGATTTTTCTGAATGCCTGCCTTCCACTGAGCTCAGATTTGTTCAAGTCTTAGTAGTTTAGATTCTTACCAAGCAGGGTAGTGCACACCCCTGTAATCCCTGAGGCAAAAAGGTAATAAATTCAGGGCCAGCCTGGATCATGTACTGTTCAAGACTAACAAACAAACAAATAAATAAAACTAAAAACTAAAAACAGGTAAAAGAATATAAGCAATTTAGATTCTCTAACTTTGTCTTGAACATAGGAAGAATTTGGACCTGGCACACACAAAACCATGTGTACAAAATAGAATCATGTCCCACACTGAAGCTAGTCTTCCCATAGATAAAAATCAAATGTGTCCATTGGCACCACATCCTCCTGGCAGCTGAGATTGATAAACATTTCCTTTCCTGGACAGAAGGGAATTGCTGTCCTTGATTGGTATCACTTAAGTGGAACAGAATTGTAAGCAACAGACTGATAGAATCTCAAACAGGAGCAGCACTAGAAAGGACCAGTTGGCCCCTTTGCAAGAGCAGGCTCACAGTGATGTGTCTCCGAGTGTTGTCTGTGGGCGATGAGGCAGTGTGACTGTCAAGCTCATCAGACACTTAACTTACACTAGGCTTAGTCCTGGGCCATGTGAGTAGAAGACACATTCTTCTATCCGTGCACCTCTGTCCCAGTGAGCACCAGGTGCCTCAAGCCTGTCTCAGACTGGACTCATTTATAAATTAATACATTGTATTAACAATAATAAACAGTTGTCAACAAGAACTTCAGAAGACCATCAATGAGGGAGACACCTTTTAACAAAGACCAGATAGCAGAGTGTCCATGTAACCTTGGGCTCTTTCGCTCAAACCACACACAAAACGTAACTCGAAATGGACCAAAACCTAAATACAACATCTAAAAAACGTAAACTCCAAGGCGCTGGGGATGGAGTGGAGATACTGCTCTGGGTTTAATTGCTGGCACCACAGTGCTAATGAGGGCTCTGTCACTCCAGGTACAAAGCCCTCATCACATGATTCACACATTACTCTCCCCTTTTAGGGATTGTGTTCTCATTCTTTAGAGAAGGTCATCTGCAGCACTAACTGCTGACACTGATAAATTTCAAGCCTTGTTGTGTTGTTTGTTGTGCAGTATCAGGATCAAACCCAGGCCTTCTATGTGCTGAGCAAGTGTCTGTCATTTTATTTTCTTTTTGATGTCTGGTGCCAGGGATTAAACTCAGAGTCTTCTTCCACCATTTAAAGTGTCTGATGGGTTTTAGAATATGCAGTTGGGCAAACGTGACCACAGTTGAATCCTAGAGTTCTGTGGCCAAAAGAACCCTGTGCTCATTAGCTGCTGCTCCCTCTTCTTACATAAGCCCTGCCCCGAAACTTTTCATCTGCTTTCTGTCTCTGAATTCATGCAAATAGAATCATACAACACATGCAGTTTTCTGAGTGGCATCTTGAGTTTGTCACAGCATTTCTATGGTTCATTCATGCTACCTCAGTTTTGATACTTAATTCCTTTTTAGCCCACCAATGGGCATACCACACTTGGTTGATTTATGTTGTGCAGCATAAAATGGCTCTTGTTAAAGGCACAGCGTGGCTGCTCTTGCAGAGGGCCTGTGTTTGATTCCCAGCGCCTACATGGTGTCTTCAACAACCATCTGTGACTCTAATTCCAGGAGATCTAATGCCCTTTTCTGGGCTTCATGGGCACTGCACGCATGTGGTGACACACATACATACATGCAGACAAATATCTATGTACAGAAAATAAAATCTTAAAAAACAAAACCAAACGAGCTTACTGTTGTCCTTCCAGAAACTGCATGCATGGAGAGGCCTACTGTGAGCAAAATGGAAGACAAGCTTGATGAACCCATGGCTCCCTGCCTCCACGTCTGGGTGGACACATTCTGGTTCTTGCCTTCTGGTGTGGCACTGATTTAAGTGTGGTCTATACTATTCTAATGCTAATCTGCATGGTGTTAAATTATTAACACAAAGTCCAAGGTAACTGTCTCTTCCCAAGTGTTTTCAGAACATTTCGGTATCTCTGGATAGGCATGACCCTTCAGCATAGCTTGTGGCCACTCACATGCACTGAACTCTCAGCTTCTTCAGATTAATCCCTGTAGATTTCTTTGCTGCTTCATGGGTTCTTCTTTCTTCCACTCTTCTCCACTCCCTTTTCTTCCACTCTTTCAACCCCCTAACAGTAGATAGCAGAGAAAAAAAAAGTAGAAAAGAAAGGAATGAGACCCCTGAATGAAGTCAGGGGTTGGGAAAGGGTGACATAATTGTTAGACTACTCATTAGGGACATCGAGGGTGGCAAGTTTGATCTTCACCATTGGGATAGCTGATTTCTCCTTCTTGTTTCATTTTTGTACACAACTGCCTAACAAACCATAACCAACAACAACCGACAGCAACCAACAACCCCACCTCTCAGGGCTCTAGCATCTATATACCCTCTGAAAAGTTTCTAGAATTCCAAATGTCACAATATCGAAGAATCTATCTGCACCTGGCCAAATCATGCCCCTCCTAGAGCACAAAACAAATTATAGTCATCTACTGTGGATAATCTGAAGCAGTCGTATATCCCGTACCCGAAATGGATTAAAATGAAAATATATTCTTATACTATTTCTGTGTTGTTTTTTTTTTTTTTTAAAGAAACCAAAATTTCACAATTGTCACTACAAATCTCCTCATAATTATGAAGCCAATCTTATGTGTTGTTTATAATCTTCTTGTTATTTACTGTATAATAGTCTTGATTTGAATGTCAGTTTCAAGTGACCAGTAGTCACATGTGGCTGGTGCCTGTTTTGTATTCTTGTAGAAAACCCTCTTGGATAGTGCTGGTCAGCCTAGATATTTGGTATAGTAAACACTCGGCAGATATTTATTAAATGACTGAATGTAATCATGGCTGTTTTCTATGACAGGAATGCCCTCAACATCTGCTTTTGCATTAAAGCATCTCCTGCCTGGATAATGAGGCCGATTATCAAATTATTAAATCAGACCCAGACATCTCTTCCTTCTTCATGTACTTGGCTGTTTCTCACTTTTTAAAACTATTTTATGAATTAATCCATTTCATGTAATCCAAAAATAATGCCCAACAGTTAGAACATAGCAATCGTTTTCCAAAGTCCACCGTGCCGTAAGTTAAACACTGCTTATGTGATCTCATGCAACTTGACCAGTGGGTTCCAGCATATCAGTGATTCTTACAAATGATTGAATCCAGATGAAATACGACCAGGATAGAATCAGGCTTGTATCACTTCTTTCTGGCACCCACGTCTCTGTGTAGCCCCAACTATAAAGTTCATATCCAGCCCAAAGTTTAATGGTGCACTAGATGGCCAGGAAGTTAACCAATGAATGTATGTTAATAAGGGTAACACTTTATTTTGTAAATTATAAATTATTTTATTTTGTTTTAAAGCTTAAGACTTTCTAGGCTTTGGAGAGAAGTATGTTCTATTGCCGAGGGTATAAGCAAGCCAGTCCTGCTCATTCTTGTCTAAGATTTCCTCCTGTTCTCAGAGGTAGCCGCTGTGTACCCTGTCTCCTCTGAACACATGTGTTAAAAGTGTTGTGGACTTGTGTGGCTCTTTTTTTTTCCCCCAACAGCACTTCATGTTTAATTGCATGCTTTTATCAGTTAATTGAGATTCAGTTATATGCAGTGAACATCTACTTTGAACTTAGGTCTGCTGTTCTCTGTCCATGTTATCTATCATTGTTTGTCTATCAGTTCATCAGACTTCTAATATTTAATTTAAAAAGTAGCATTTATTATTGTGTGTGTGCATGCATACATGCACATATGCCATAGTGTGCATATGGAGGTCCGAAGGCAACTATGGGGTTCTGTTCTCTCCTTCCACCGTGTGAGACCAAAGAACTGAACTCAGGTTGTCAGGCTTGGTGGCAAGTGCCTTTATCCACCGAGCCATCTAACCAGCCCATTACCCCCTTTATTGAAAATAGATTCTTTTCTCATACCGTATATCCTGATTGCAGTTTCCCCTCTCTTTACTCCTCCCAGGTCCTCCCTCCCTTCCTTCCCATCCAGACCCACTCCCTTTGTCTCTCAGTTAGAAAACAGCAGGCTTCTCAGAGGTATCCACAAACCATAACAAATATAGTAAGACAATAAAAAGCCATCACATTGAAGTTGGACAAGGCAGTCCAACAGCAGAAGAAGAGTCTTGTGAGAAGACACAAGAATCAGACCCACTCGTCCTTACACTCAGAAGTCCTATAAAAACACTGAACTAGAAGCTCTAATACATACGCAGAGGACTTGGGCAGACCTGTTTAGGCCCCGGGGTTTCTGCTTCAGTTTCTGTGAGTTCCTGTGAGCTTCGCTCAGTTAGAGGACCTGGTTTTCCTGGTGTGGCTCTTACACACTTTCTGCCTCCTCTTCTGCAGGGTTCCCTGAGCTCTAAAGGGAAGGATTTGATGGAGACTTCCCAGTTAGAGCTAGTTGTGTGTTCCAAGGTCTCTCACTCTTTGAGTAAAGCCTGGCTGTGGTCCCTGTATGTATTCCCATCTGCTGCAGGAAGAAGCTTCTCTGATGCTGGCTGAGCAAGACACTGATCTATGAGTATCAGAAAGTCTTTAGGGGCCATTTTATCACAGCTTCTGTTTTTAAACAATGATTGTATTTGATTTTACCTGACAACTCTGGGCTATCTGCTCTCTCGTTTTTGATCACCCAAGTGGATTCCATCTTGTGGAGTGGGCCTTACATCAGATCAGACATTGGTTGGTTACTCCCACAAGCTTTGTGCCACCATTGACCTACCATATTTTACAGGCGGGAGAACATTGTAGATTAAAGATTTTGTTGCTAGGTTGGTGTTTACATTTCTTTTTTTGCTAGCCTACGGAGTATATACTGTACCAAGGACACTAAAATGTAGGGGTGAGGGTTCCATGTAGGCACCAGCTTGACCTCTTCATAATCACTGAATTATGTGGGTGTGCTCTTCAGCAATGGAGCCCTGCTGTCAGTCTGTGGAGAGCAATCTATTGTCTTGGCAATAACCTGGATTGTATGAGGATTTCCACAGGACCTTTGAGTCAGCAACTGAATTGGATGTAACCCAGTCCTGGTACTGGAAGCTTCCTTTGATGACAACAGATGGCCAGTTGGAATTCTGTCTCCCTTATTATTTGGAAACTTCATTAAAATTTAGTTCCTATATATAAGAAGTTTCTACTGCACTAGGCTTCCATACCACTCCTCAAGTGCCCTTTAATTCTAGCGGTTTCTCCCTTAGTCCCTCCGTCAATCTCACCCCTCTTCCCCCTCCTTGCCTGGTCTTTTGTTCTGCCCTTGCAGCCCCAGTCCTCCCACCAAATCTCTTTCCCCTTCCAGGGAGATCCATGTGTAACCCCTAGTCCCTTCCTCTATACGGACACTCTTTGGGTCTAAAGGCTGTAGCTTGATTATAATTAATCTAATAGCCACTACCCACATATAAGTTAATACATACCATATTTATCTTTCTGGGTTTGAGTTATCTCACTCAGGATGATTTTTTTAACTTTCAACCATTAGCATGCAAATTTCATGATGTAACTTTTTAAAAACAGCTGTGTAATATTCCTTTGTATAAATGTACCGCATTTTCTATATCCATTCTTCTGTTGAGGGATATAGAGGTTGTTTCCGGTTTTTCTGGCTATTACGAATAGAGCACAGTGGACGTAGGTAAGCAAGTGTCCTTGTAGTAGGATGAGCTGTCTTTTGGCTATATGCACAAGAGTAGTATAGCCAGGTCTTGAGGGAGATCAGTTTCCCTCCTTCTGAGGAACTAACACCTGATCTCCATAGTGGCTGTACAAGTTTGCACTCCCCCCAGCAATGGATGAGTGTTCCCTTTACTCCACATCCCCCCGGCATGAGCGGTTACCTGTGTTACTGATCGTAGCCATTCTGACAGGCGTACGATAGATTCTCAGACTGGTCTTGGTTTGCGTTTCCCTGATGGCTAAGGATGTTTACCATTTCTTTAAATGTTTCTCAGCCACTTGAGATTTCTGTTTGAGAATTCTGTTTAGATCTGTACCCCATCTTTTAATTATTTGATTTTCTGACATCTAGTTTCTTGAGTTCCTCTTATACTTTGAATATTAGTCTTCTATTGGATGTGGAGTTGGCAAAACTCTTTCCCCCTCCTGTAGACTGCCACTTTGTCCTAATGATAGTCTGTCATTTACCAAGGATATCTGATTTACTCAGCTAATCCTCACTGTTGGATGTTTGGGTTGTTTTCCATCTATGTCAAAGTGTTTTGTTTTCTTGTTGAGTTTTGAGACATCATTGTGTATTCTGGATACAGGCCTTCTATCACATATGTGATTTATTATACTGTCTAGCTAGCAGCTTGCGTTTTCTTAGTGGTGTTTCAAAGAGTATATATATATATATATACACACACACACACACACACACACACACATACACACACACACACATACATGTGTGCACCTGCACACATATGTGTATATGTGTTAGTTTCAGAGACAAGTTTTGCTGTGTAGCCATTTATGATTTTTGGTTTTGTTATTGTTAAGGTGCAGGATTTCTGATGTATCTTGCTTAGAAAATACTGACCAGATAGGTAATCTGCAAATATTTTCTCCTGTTCTGTACATTGACTTTTCGGTTTATTTTCATTGTGTGCAGAAGTATTTTTTTAATTTGTTTATTTTCATTTGCGTGGGTGGGTACAGTGTGTGCTTACAGAGGCAGAATGTTTGGCATCATGTGACTTCTGTATCACTCTCCTTCCTTTTTGAGATGTTCTGAACCTGGAGCTCACCAGCTCACCTAGACCAGCTGGCTAGTAAGCCCCAGGGATCCGCCTGCCTTACGTCCCAGCTTAGGTTTACAGGAGCACGCTACCACACGTGGCTTTTAGATAGTTGCTGGGGATCTGAACTCAGCCTGATGACTGCCCAGCAAGTGCTTTACCCACAGCTCACCAGGCCCTTTGTGCAGAAGATTTAAAGTTTCACAGATCCTCATTTGTCTGTTCTTAACATTTGATTTTGTAACTGTGAAATTTCTCAAGTGCAGTGTCCTGGAACTTTATGCTTTCTCTTGTTTTAAGTCTTAATTTATTCTGCAGTTTATTCCTATGTATGGGTTTGAGGTTCGATTTTATACTTTTGTACGTGGTGATCCAGTTTCCTCAGCACTCTGTGTTGAAGACTGACCTTCCCTGTGTACCCTTAGGCTTGATGAAAACCCATTGACCGTGTACACAAGACTTTGCTCCAGAGTCTGTACTGCTTTACTGTCTGTGTGAGTCTTTATGCTAGTAGCGTACTGTCTTGGTGACTGTGTTGTGTATTTTAAATAATAAGTGTGAGACCTCCAGCTTTGTTCTTTTTCAAGGCTATTTTGGATATTCAGCCCCTTGAGATTTTGTATGAATTTTAGGATTGTTTATTTTATATTTCAGGAGTGGTCTTCTCACTATAAGCTCAGACCTGATGTAACGCCCAGGCTGGCCTCTAACGGGCTGTTTCCTGCCCTCTTCCTAGATTCTCTGATTGTATGTGTTTGCCACAATGCCCAGAACTTTTTTAATTTCTGATTTTTAAAATGCCATTGAGATTTTGTTTTGTTTTAAGACAGTGTCTCCCATTGGTGCCCAGACTGGTGACAAACTCATATGCCCATGTAATTCTCTTGCCTCAGCCTCCCACGTTGCTGGGACTGTAGGTGAATGCCACCTGACAAAGTTGGGATTCTGATATGTAAAACCTATCAGCAATGTAGACATATTTTAAGTGTAGGAGAGAGTGGAGAACTGAGACTAAAGAAACATAAAAGGCTGTAATGAATCCCAGGAAAGACTGGAGGTCCTCGTCACTAGGAGAGTGCCAAGAGCCACTCTTTAGGGACAAAGGTCTCAGACCTGGGCCAGAAGCTGTACACTGGCCAGTATTGAGAGCTAAGGAGTCTAGATTTCCTAGGCCTGTAAGAGCTTAACACTGTCAAGGGCTGAGTATTCCTCAGGCTTTCCTGGAAAGCCAGTGCCATCCACAACCAAGGGCTGATGAGCCTTGATTCCTTAGGCAATCAAGGCTTGTCCAGCTACCGGTCCTGAGGATACTGACACCAATACAGGACACTTCCAGCTGTTGCTCCCATCTGCTTGCTGCTGCTGCTCACTGTGCTGACTGTTGAGGGGAGGAGTGTAAAGACCAACGCGTGAAGAGCTCCTTGCCTGCCACGGTTTCATCTAGGTAGATATAAGGACTGGCAGCCAGCTTGTTGGACAACTGTGTAACTATTTGTCCACTTAGTTTTGTCAGTGTTTATGCCCACATTTGAGAGATCTGCAGTGAGGGATGTTTATGTTTACCGTTGTTGTATCTCCTGGGGAACTGACCCTTGTCACTGTGTAATTCCCTTCCTCTGTCCTGTGATAGGTTTGGGCTTCCGGAGCTTCTCTTTGCACTGGCCATCTTTTTCCATCCTTTTCAGCCCAGTATGAATTTAGCTCTAGACTGGCTCTAGCTGGATCCTATGCCGCCCACTATGCATGTCTTTTAATTGGAGAATTTAACCCTCTTATATTTAAAGTAGTTGATATTACTTGGTTATTTTCTGTTTGTCTCCCCTTCTCTTGATGCCTTCTTGATTTTTCTTAGTTGTGTGTTTTAATTTCTTTCTCGTTTCTTTTTATGTCGTTTTCGGTATGGGTACCATTGCAGTTACATAAAGTTGCATCTTAAAGTTACAACAATTTACTGCAAACTGACAAATTGCTGATAATTTAATCCTTTATATCTCACTTTATCTCCCTTGTTTTATATTACTTATGATACAAATTACTTTTTCTTGCATATTCACTAAAATAAATTTGAAGCTACTTTCTATTCACTTTTTAAATTTGACACCAAATTTTAAAATGGCATATGCATCTATATTACAGTACTGTGGAATCCTTCACCTGGGAGTCTTACGTATTCACGAGGTTTGTATTACTGCCTACTGTCTGTCCAACTACGAAGACACTGTAGTGTTTCTGCTGTACAGCGCTAGTGCCATCCTTGTTTATCTGGGAGAGTCTTCATTTCTCCACTTTTGAAAGACATGCATATTTTGTGCTCTCTCTCTCACACACACAGACACACACACTCTCTCTCACACACACACACACACACTCCCTCTCTCTCACACACACGCACACACACACTCACTCTCCCCCCCTCACACACACACGCACACACACACTCACTCTCCCCCCCTCACACACACATGCATGCACACATACACTCTCACATACACACACACTCTTTCTCTCTCTCTCTCTCTCTCTCTCTCTCTCTCTCACACACACACACACACACACACGCACACACACACACACACACCACTTTGAATATGTCCTCTTACCCTTCCAGCCTTAGGTATTTCAACTGGGAACTTTTGGTAATCCTGTAGGAGCTTAGGAGCTGTTAGCTGCTGAGTGTCCTCTCTTGCTGCTTTGAGTTCTTTGTGCGTTTTGCCACCTTGGTTGTTGTGAATCTTAATGTAGGTCTCCTGGACTTAGACCCAGATGGGGTTTGTTTAGCTTCTTGGACTTGTCTGTTTATCCCCTCAGATTTGCTAGGTTTAATTTCTTCCGTTTAGTTGTCTGCCCTTCTCTTGTTACTTGTATGTCTGAGATTTCCATAATGATTTGTTGTTCCACTTGATAATCTTCTGTAAGTCTGTCAAGGTTCTCTTTACTTCATTATCTCCCCTTTTTGGACAAAAGGTTTCATTTTTGTAGCCCAGGCCGCCCTTGACCTTGTGATCCTCCTGCCTCAGCCTCCCCAGAGCTGGACTTACAGACACATGTTGCTGTCCTTAACTTCTTTCCCCGACTGACTCAGTGTTTGATTTTATTATTTTTCGAGACAGGGTTTCTTTGTGTAGCCCTGGCTGTCCCGGAACTTGCTCTGTAGACCAGGCTGGCCTCTGTCTCCCCTAAGCTGGGTGTAGGAATAAAGATGTGTGCCACCCGCTTGGTGCGTCTCAGTATTTCGGACACCTCAGCATTGAGTTTGTTGGTTCATTCTGCTTGGTGAGTCTGCTTTGGACCCTTGCAGTGAAGGTTTGATTATTCCTGCGTTCTCTCTGTCGATGTTCCCATTGCCCATCCTGACTTCTTTCGGTTATCACCATGTTCTCTTTCAGTTCTTGGAGCATCCTCACTGTTGGGTATTTGGTGTCCATTGGCAGCACATACATTTTCTTTCTATAGGGCTATTTCTGGTCATTTAGTTTGTAACTTTGACTAGGCCATGACCCCAGTTTTTTGATTTGTGTTGCTGTTGTTACTGTTGTTGTATATAATTTTTTTTGTTGAGGTTTGAGTGTTTGAAAAAAATAAAAAGCCACCTTCCCCAGTCTCTACAGAATGGCTTTGCGCAGAGAGAAACCTTACCAGTCACCCTGGCTAGATTTTGGATGTCTCTCAAAGAGATAGCCTTTGGAGGCTTGTAACACTCCACAGATTAAAGTTTGCCAGTTTGTACTAAAGATCCCAGCTTCTGCCCTAAAGTCAGTCCAGCTGCCTCGGGTGCTGTGGTAAGCCTTGGTAGAGAGGGGAGTTCTCTCTGGTGTTGCTCTGTAGTGCCCCACATTCAGAGCCTGTAGCAGCCGCCCTTTCTCAGCGGCCCCTAACTGGCCAGTGCCTGTCAGAGGTTAGACCTCCTTCTCCCCCCTCAAAGGTGAGAGCATCACATGTCTGTTCTGGTTCCCTTGCCTCTCCCCAGGGAGAAACTGAGGTTTGGAAATAGTTTCCTCATAGTCCTGGGCTGAGCCTGAAGGGCCATGGCGTATGACTATTAGGCATGCTTCTGCCTCACTGAGGCTCACTTGAGCCACATAAGCCTAAATCTGTTTTCTAGGTTCCTCTCAGCAGTTGGTCCATCTTTTGTCTTCGTGGGGAAGGAGATTGGAGCTTTCTCTTCACCATTACACTGCTCATAAACTGTGTAGTGCTCTCTGGTGACGTAAGTGTTCTCTGGGGACTAATTTAACCTTATCCTGTAATTTGTGAAACAGTGGTAAACTCTGAGCTCAAAAGAACAGCTTCACGCTTGAACCTGAGTGTTCCTCAGTTAATGTGAATGATAATAATAGCTCATAGGTTTGAGGGTTTTACACTGTGCTGTTCTAACCACGTAACATAGACCATCTCTTTCAATCTTTGCCACAATCGAAGGAGCTAGATGTTGTAATGCTCTCCTTCTTGAAGGGAAATAGCCTAGGGCAAGAAAAATGAAGCCGACCGAGCATGCACACTTACTTGATGGATCCCAAACTTGATGGTCAGTGTACTAGTTAGATGTTCAGAGTTTTAGAGGATTTCTGGATAGTTAGTATCACATTCATTCTTAACTTTTTAAACATGTAGAGGTGTTTCACCTACATGTATGCCTGTGTACTGTGTGCATACAGTGCCCACAGAGGGCAGAAGAAGGCATCAGATCCCCTGTAACTGAAGCTGTAGATGGTTGTGAGCAGCCGTGTGGATGCTGGGAAACCAAACCTGGCTCCTCTGCAAAAGCAGCTGTGCTCTTA
This sequence comes from Rhynchomys soricoides, assembly GCA_019843965.1. NCBI lineage: Eukaryota > Metazoa > Chordata > Mammalia > Rodentia > Muridae > Rhynchomys > Rhynchomys soricoides. The sequence continues at coordinate 479,431 of JADRCH010000100.1, read as the reverse complement.
ACTGCTAAGCCATCTTTCCAGCCCCTTACACTCATTCTTTTTAAATTAAAAATATTTACATTTTGTCAGAATGTGGTGGCACAAACTTTTGATCCAGCACTTGGGAGGCAGAGGCAGGCAGACCTCTGAGTTCCAGGACAGCCTGGCCTACAGAGTAAGAGAAACCCTGTCTCAAAAAAATGAGGAACAACAAAAAAGATTTTCATTTATTGTGTGTGTGCATATTCACACATGTATTCCAGTGTGAGTGAAAGTCAGAAAACCACTTGTGGGAGTCAGTTCTTGCCTTCCAGCACATGGGTCCTGGGGATTGAACACTCACCCACTCTGCCAGAGTAATTAGGTCATCATAGTTAAATGTGCCTTCCCGTGAATGGACGGTGTGGAGAGAAGTTATTTACTGGAATATAAGAATAGCCTTTAGTCTCAATAGAGTCACCACTTCCATGTGATATTACATCAGCAAGGTAACTGTCCACATTACTATCACTGTCCTGTCCCCTAAAACCTCATCAGGAAGGGCCAGCATAAATAAGCCCCAGTTACAGCCTGTAAGGCTTTCTTTATCCTGCCTCTCCAAACCTCCCCATTGCCTCCATGGGGTGTGTGTGTGTGTGTGTGTGTGTGTGGTGTGTTTGTGTGGTGTGTGTGTGTGTGTGTGTGTGTGTGTGTGTGTTGTACCAGAAACCAGCTTTGTGTATTATTCCTCAGGTGCCATTCACTTTAGTTTTAAGATCCCATCTCTCGCTGTGTTTAAAGCTCAGGAAGCCTTGCTGGCTAGAAAGCCTCAGAGACCCACCTGTCTCCTGCCCAGGGCTGGGATGAGAAGGATGTGTCACTGCATCCAGCTTCTTGCATGGGTTCTGGGATCAAACTCATCCTCATACTTGTGGGGCAAGCACTTTATGGACTGAGCTATCTCTCCAAACCTCTCTCCCAAAGACCAGTTCTTAAAGCATGTCATCACATGTAGTCAGAGCAGCAGCCACTCCTCTGGTACAAAATTCCTTCATTAGCTTTCCACCTTGTGACAAAAAGATCTGAGATATTGGCGTGATAAGGAAGAAAGATTTACTGTGACTCAGTGTCAGAGGCTTCTGTCCATGGTCCCTTGCTTGCTTGCTTTGGTTCTGGTGCAGCACTCAACAGCATGGCAGAAACATGTGGTAGAGGAAGCTGCTCACCTAGTAGGTAGAAAACAGGAAAAAGATAGGGCTAGCATCCGGATGTGCTAATGGCTGGCTTTCTCCCTTTAGGCTCTACCTCTTTATGTTAGTCATTTTCTTATTGCTGTGACAAAATACCTGGGCAAAAGCAACTTAAGGAGTGGAGAGTTTCTTCTGGCTTATATAGTTCGTTAGCAGTGTCCCAGCACAGTGGGGATGGCATGGTAGCAAATGACAGTACAGGCTGGTCACATTGCACCTGTAATCCAGAAGTGGAGAGTGAGTAGGGCCAAACTGTAAAACCTCAAGGCTTATACCACAGTGACCCACTAACTCCAGCATTCTCCTAAAGAAACCTCCTAAACGACACCACCAGCTTGGGGCCAAATGTTCAAATGGGGTGTGTAGGGGAGAGAGGGTGCAATTCACACTTGGATCACAACCCCTAACGATACTACTGCTACCTAATGGCTGGCAACCAAGCCTTCAGTACCAGCTTTTGGAGGTCTGATCTGATCCTGGGAAGGTCTGACTTCTGACTTCATCTTCGACTTGTCTCACTTACTGAAGAAGGTAGAGCAGTGCTAGCCTTGTAGGTGATGGTAGCTTGTAGGTGATGCTGGCCTTGAAGGT
>JADRCH010000100.1:456178-472632 GCA_019843965.1 Rhynchomys soricoides | reverse complement strand
AAAAAAAAATCCCCCAACAATAACACTCAGGCCCTTTGGTCCATTTGGAGTTGTTGTTTAGTTTTGTTTTATGCAGGATGAGACATACAGATCTAGTATCATTCTCCTGTCTATAGACATAAGTTTTACAGCACCATCTATGGGAAGAAGAGACAATTTGTTCAATTTGTATTTTTGGCATTTTTGACAGAAATTAGGTGGTGGTAGTTGTGTGGACTTATATCTCAGTCCTTTGTTCTATTCCATAGGGGTGTCTTTTCTCTCTCTCTCTCTCTCTCTCTCTCTCTCTCTCTCTCTCTCTCTCGCTCCTTCTCTCCCTCCCTCCCTCTCCCTCCCTCTGTCTCTCGTGTGCTTGTGTGTCTTCTCTTCCTCTCCCCCCCTCGTGTGTGTGTGTGTGTGTGTGTGCTTGTGTGTGCGTGTGCGCTGCTACTGTATTGTTTTCATTACTATGGCTCTGTAGTATAACTCGGAGTCACGTTACACTGGCTATCTGATGTCTTACGTGTTTCCATATGAATTTAAGATTCAAATTCCATCATTTCTTAACTGGGCTAGCTATAACTGGTCTCTCTGTGTTTATTTTCCATTAAAAAATGAGAACCCGATTGCATTACGTTCCACTATCACCGCAAGAACCCCTCTGATTCCTTGATTTGTAAAATCCTTGCACTTTGCTCTGTTTAGCGCCACTTACCTTGTCTGTTCCACACTTACCATGTTAGAGCGATGAATGCTAAGTTAGTTGTCCTGTTTACCTGGGGCCTTTTCACAAGTTATAACTCTGTGTTTTAGGATTACTCCCTAATACTCGGTCAACTGGACCTTGTCACTCAAATCTTGATGCAAATGTCATTGTCCTTTTTTTTAAATTGCCTGTTCTGTTTCTTGCCCCAACCCCCCCACCCCCCTCACACACACACCCAAAACATTCCCTGGCTTATCATCTTTTTCTTATCCATTGTCACCAGGCCTCCAACATTAGAATTAAATCATTAAAGCCAGATGGGAGTGCACATGTAACTCTAGGGTTTGAGGCAGAAGGATTTTGAGTTTGTGGCCTAGGCTACCTAGAGAGACCTGGGCTACTGATGAGGTGTCTGGGTTCCCAAGAGCAACCCTAATTGTAACAGGCTATAACTACTGGATATAATTGTATGTGTAATATATAACGAATATAATTCACTGCTCTGTCTGTAGCCCATCTAAAATTATGTCTAGCAACAAGTAGCCCTTCAAGTATTGGGTATGTGTGTGCATGTGTGTGCATGTCCATGGAATCTAGAGGTCATTAGGATTTCCATCCAGCCTTATTTTTTGAGACAACCTATCACAACCTGGAGTTCACCAATTTCCCTAGACTGATGGTCAGCAAGGCTCGAGAGATCTTCCCGTTTGCACCTCCTCCGTGCTGGGATTGTAGGTGTGCACCGCCATGCCTATCCCAGCATGCCTGGCTTTTTATGTTGATGCTGAGAATCTAAATTGAGGTCCTTATTTACTTGTGCTGTAAGCACTTTACAGACCGAGCCTTGTCTCCACTATCTCCTTTAAGCCTTTGTTAGAAAAAATCTCTAAGAGAGTGGCTGTTTGCTGCAAGAGTTCTGTTGTAGAGACGGGAATGAAAAAGCTCCTCACTTTTGAGCAGTGGTGAATTTTAAGATGTAATTATGTTTGCTTTTAGTGGAACATTTCCTTTTGGCGGCTTAATTTAGATTTCCTCAAAATGGAGATATGGACTGGCTTTAGTCTACATTTTTATTTTAAAGTTAAATATCACTGGAAGTCCAGTGGAAGTGTGTAATGTGGAGGAGGGTTTAGGGCTTGCTTCCTGTTTTGGAGGGTTAGTTCACTTTCATGACAGAAAGCATGCATGGCTCTGAGAGCTCGCATGTGGTATGTAAGCTGTAGGCAGGGAGAGGGCAGGACTGCCTGGCCGGCTCAGACTTTCAGAAGTTCGACCCCAGCGGCACACCCCCTCCAACTAGGCCTATCTCTCAGTTTCCCTAAGCAGTCACCAACTGGGAACCAGATAGTCCAAATATGAGCCTCGGCCCGTTCTCACCAACAACCTTAGTTGTCTATTTTGGGGGACAGGCTGTAATGTTTGGTGGATTCTGGAGCTGTCTCCTCAGGCCTCCCCAGCCAGCCCTCTCAGACATGTACCTTGTGCAGTTAGAGGCCTAAGTCCTGTACTAGACCAAGTAGTTTAATGTAAGACAGTTATGTGAGGGTTTTGTTTTATTAATTATTTTCATGGTAACTTTTGAGTTTTAGCTGGCTTGTTTAGGAAGAAAACTTTGGCAGGCTTTTGACACATCCACACTTACATGAGCTACCATGAGTTGTGGTTTCTGTGTGCCATGGTTTTCCTCATCTTCACAGCATCCCCGCAAAGTATGTGCTGTCTTCCTCAATATGGTATGTGGTGGAGCTTGAGGCTTTCTTAGCCTTTAAGAATAAGCCTTGGGGTTTCTCAATAGAGAGCAACACCTAGCATTCAGAGCGGTCCTCACTGTAACCACTGTGGAGGAAGCTGAGACATTTCAAATTAGGGGGCCAAGGAGAACTGGAAATGGAGGTGAACGGAATACAGAGCCAAGTCAGTGAGGAGACCATCCTGTGCAGCATCCAGGTTGGCAGCAGTGAGAGGCAGACTGGAGTTAGAGCAGCGAGGCTGTGGAAGCTGACCGCCCAGCTGCAGAGCTGAGACTTCACACTGAAAAGGCGCTAGAGAGCGGTGCACAGGGTGGAGGAGGGAGGGGAGGAACAGGGTCTTAATTAGAACTAAACGAGCCTAGAAAGAAGCAGGCATCTGAGGACACTCCCAAGCGCTTCTTACCACGCAGTCTCTACTCATTGGAAACATCCCTGGTTGGGCCATGGGATGGGATTGGTATTTTTAGTCATGACTGATTTCCGTTTGTCTCCTGTTTTGTCTCCACACAGTGCAGTAGTGAATGTTCGTATGTGTAAATGTCAGGACAGCTTTCTCGTTTTACTTGATTGGCACCTCAGACTCTGTTCATATGCTCAGTTCTTATTTTGTTTCACGTACATCATGGCTGTGTGCCCACAACCTAAAAATGTGAAAGGGAAACAGTTGCCAAGTGAAGCGGGGTAGGGCACGGTTTGAGGCTCCGCTTATTAGTCTCTCGTGAGTGTGAACCCCAGAGACCAGAAGTTTGCTTTCTTGGAAAATTGTTCATTTCACTGAAGAAAACATGGTGCTTCCAAAACTCAGGTGTTCATGTCACCTACTGTCACGTGTTTAAAATATTCTCATTTAGCTTTTGAAAATTGCCAGGGACACACTAACATTTGTGCTCATTTTTGTGTTGTACGTAGCATTTTAAGTTTCTTTCTCTAGAGAAGCCGTTGTCCAGTGACTGGGGGAGAGTGCTCTGCTGTGACCACAGGGACTGCTGCAGGGGCCATTGTAGGCCTATGACACTGCAAGACTAAGGGACTGCATTAACCAGGGCAGCTCTGGTGGTCTATAGAACAGAGAGAGGACCAGCAGTGACAGAATCAGATGTCTTCTAAGGATGTGTTTGGGGTGAATGGCATCCCGCAGCAGGGTTCCAGGCTCCTCCTCCTTTGGCAAGCACCTCTCTGGGTTTTGTTTTTGTTTTTGTTTTTGTTTTTTTCATTGAAAAAAATTTTTTTGATATTTTATTTACATTTCAAGCCTTTCTATTTTTATATAAGGTATTCTTTTATTTAGGGTTGCATGGAAGTAATTTAAAGAATAAGTTGCTGAAAAATTAATATGTAGTCATTCCCATTTACAGAGGGAAACTAAGTCTCAAAGTAGGAGTATGTGTTTTCTGTACCTCGGTAGATGCCTTGGAGTGACCACTTGTGTTATTTAACATGTTATGGTCACGGGAAGACTCTTACTCCAGAGGAAACTGGAGCTGTTAGAGTCTTGGCAACTCATTTCAGTCTCTTATTCTCACACTTTAGAGTTCACAGTAATCATGTGCTCAAGAATCTGCCTAACCTGAGAGGCAAACTTCTCTTCTCACTGGTCCCAACAGCTTGTCAGCTCAGGTTTCTACCTGCTTTCTCCCTAGCTGTACCTGAACAGTGTAAGCCTTTACAGGTCTCTTGCCTCGCTGTAAATCTGGTAATTATAATATCCAGGTGAACTACTAAAGGGGGCATAGTGTTCCAGCCTGGCGACAGCAGTTACTCTCCTTATTTCTGTGACCAAATGAAGACCTGCCAAGAGGTCACTTAAAGGAGGAGGAATTTATTTTGCCTCATGGATTGAGGGTATACAGTCCATCGTGGCAGAGAAGCAATGGTAGCAAACAGCTCTGTCAGTAGGAACATGTGGCTGGGTAGAACAGGAAGCAGAGCCAGGCTGGGACCTCAGGGTCTACTCTCTCCAGCCAGGTCCCACCTCCAAAGGCTCTGCACTCCCCAGAGCAGCGCCACCATCTGGAGATGAAGCATTCAAACCCAAGCCTATTTGTTAGCGCAGTTCACATCCAAACCAGAGCACACCTCTCTTAGAGCCACCAGCTGCCCACCATCTGTTGAGTAAATCCCCCTCTGGGGGCAGCTTGAGCTATCTGGTTCATTGGTATTAAGACACAAGTAGAACATGTTGTTCAGACAAACCAGTGTCTGAGCCATTGCTCTTCCACTTATGGCTGTGTGATGTTGGGAACATTATACTTATCATAATGGGCTTTGGTTTTTTTATTGTTAATTTGAAGATCTTAGACAGTGATATCTAAAATGCACTTGTTAGTAGGATTTGGTTTCTTACCATTTATTTGTACCAACTCTTGCCAGGACCTTAGGTATAGCCAAGAATTATATAACCAGCCCTCCACAAGTGAGTTATAGATAGAAAACAGCCACGGGGCCTGGACGTTCTCTGCCCCGTCCTTCCACGTGTACAGACCTGCTTGTTATTATAGTCTACATAAACAATGTAACAAGTGTAATATAGGCCTTATGGTTATTATTGCATGGTATTAGGTATTAAATGCTATCTAGTGATGAGCTAAAGCAGATAAAATATATAGAGATATATGCAAATACTATAGAATTTTACACCAGTGACTTGAGCATGTGTGGCTTTATCTCATCAGAGACCCAAAATCCCACAGATACCAAGAGATAAATAAATGCATCTCCCTTGACCTGGGACTCACAAGACAGAGATTCTTCCTACTTGCCTCTACATGAATGATCAGGCAGATCACTCCTGAAGAAGGTGCCCCCCAATCCCCCAAGACTGGGTTTCTCTTTGTGACCCTAGCTGTCCTGGAACTCACTCCGTAAATTGGACTGACCTCGAACTTGATTTGCCTACCTCTGCCTCCTGAGTGCTGGGATTGAAAGTGTATACCACCACCACCAGGATTGAAGGTGGCCTCTCTATGAAGACTCCCCCGTGATCAGAACTGCTCAGTGAGCGAATATCTTATGAGACAGTAAAGTTGGTGCAGAACCGTTATCTAATGTTGTATGATTCATAAGCTATTAGACACATGCTTTGTTGGTGCCTGTGTGAGATACATGGGCTGTGTCCATGTTACTACAGCTGTACCTGTGGGGCATCTAGCTTGCCAGCAATTAGCATTAACAAGTAGGGGTTTCTGGATTTAAAGCCAGGCTGTTTAATGGCTTTGAGTGTCCTATGTTTTCTGATACAATGTGATTCTATCAAAAAGCTGTTACCCCCAAAAGAGCTTACTCAGATGCTTGTGGGAATACTGGCAAGGTGTTTCAGATCAGCTTGGTTGGTGCTTGTGTTATTTAAGGGGGACTCCAGGACTCCAGATCTTCCTCACTCATCCGTCTGTTCCACTGGGTCTGGGCATTGCATTTCCCTGAATTGAGTTCTGGGCTCTTCTTTCTCTGTGAGACAGAGATAGCCACACGAAGAGCTTCACTTTAACCCAGAGCACCTTTGTGACTGTGAATAACTCAATTGTTTTTTTTTCCTCCTGGACCAGACACAAAGTGTAGGCCAAAGGAGGTTCTTTCAGTAAACTCCTTTTGAGTATGCCCCTTTTGTCATTGCTATCCCAGGAGCTTAGAAATACAGGACTTAAGGGACACCGCTGCTGTGAGGAGACCCATGTTGAAGAAACAGTATCTCATAATCCAGAGAGGTTACTTGGCCTTACGGACACGTTAAAATAAGGTGGCATCAAAATCAGATTTGACAGAGTTTTAGGGCAGAGTGGGATAAGGAAGTCCAGCTACTGATGTGAGAGAGACAGAAACGCTGAAGGCTTAGGTCAGGCAGTAATGTGGAGAGGCTCTGCCTCCGCAGCACAGTTAGCAACTGAGGTTTTTGTAAAAAGTTGAGTGACTCACAAGTTTTCATTTGAGATTTTTCTCACATATCTTATAAAGATTTTCAGTCCAAATGCTTTCAGGTTTCAGGAGGCACCTCAGTACATTTGCCAAATCTCGCCAGCCTGAGCTTTACAAATGGGTAAACATTCCTCTTTCCTTTTGGCTGACATCTCATTTCCTTTTTCTTTTATTTTGAAAGTATTACAGCAATTTTTATACTTCAAGGAATTGACATTATACACCTAGTAAGTGAATAGTCAAATAAAGGAGACTGCTAATCATGAGTCATACTAGCCATGGCATGTTGGCGACTCTGAACTTTGTGGTGCTGGAGCAACGTGTGCACCTGTGCTAGTCTGACAGCAGGGCAGCACACTGGATTTGGGAGAATTGTTCCATGCTCCGGCTGTCCTTGAAAGGTAGTCCAGCTATCACCTGTATGATGCTCATTTACAACATGGGTTGTGTCTGACCTTTGTAGCAGCAGCAGCCTTGGGAAGATGAGGTCATTAGGCTGGTCACAATGGAGCAGGTCTCATTCTCATTGCAGAAACCCCACCCCCACCACTCTACACAATTCATGGAGGTGGGGTGTGTTACTTGATTTACCCAGGATCCTAAGCGCACCCTGGGTTCGACTTCTCTAGACTAATCCAGCTCCCAGTCTGGAGTCTAAGCGTTCACTGCATTAATCAGGCTTGCTGGAATGATCACATGGTTTTCTTGCTGCCTCCCCTGTTAGCTGCCGCTTGTCAGCAGCTGGCAGAGCTGGAGGCTGCAGGGCCCCTGTCTGCAGAGAGCCTTTTACTTCAGAATATTGGGGGTGTGGAAACCTCACCTCTTTTTTCTGCACTTTGCACCATCTGACTGACTAAATGGTTGTCCTCGGTACCGAAAAGACTGCCATACAATCCAAGGAAATTGCCTCTGACTAGGTCATGTTCGCATTTGAAGAATTCAGGTATGTTCTGGGTTTCTCTCAGTCTGATGCTGGGTTTTTGTTCTCGCTAGGTTTTTGCTGTGTAATGACTGCTTAGGCTCTGGCTGGCTCTCCACACAAAAAGGGTGCTTGTCTGCATTCCGTAGGGTTTATCGAGGTGGTGGGGGTCAGGGATGTTTGCTGCATGGAAGTGCAGCATGGGTAATTGGTTTGCTCTTGTGCAGATTCGTGGAGGACCCCACCTCTCGCATTCTGTCTTTGCTGGTGTAGAGTTATGGATACAGAATAGCAACTGTGTCTCCAGAACGAGTCTTTTGCTATCTTTTGTTTTCTCCCTTTGTCAAACTCATGCAGTCAGTCTACTGCTGCTTTACAAAAAAACGGAACTACAGCAGAGAGGGTGAAAAATTTGTGAAGGGATCTGCATGGCCGGATTGGAATTGGCTCTGGCTTTCTGTTATTAAAGCCACAGCTAGGCTGCTTTCTGGGACGTGCCTTGACAATGTTTGTTAACAGGGTGCTTCTTTCCGGGGCTCTTCCGCTGTTGTCATCATTAGTGTTTCAGATTGGATCCTTTGTGACTTCTTCCTTCTGCTCCTCCATCGCTTCCCGGGGAAGCTGTCGGAGTCTGATGGTGGGAAGGAAGGGATGTGTCATGTGCCAACAGAGATAGTTTCTAGGAATTGAGAATAAAGGAGGCAGAGCGAGGGCAGTCAGATCATTCTGTGCCCATTTCTATGGACAAGCGTGTGTGTGTGTGTGTGTGTGTGTGTGTGTGTCTGACCTCTGACAGCTCCTCCTTTTTCCAGTGGAATTCCCATGTGTCTTAGAACTGGGCATAAATGCCATGTTGATTAACAGAGAGAGTGATGATATGGGACCTCAGCTTTACCTTGATGGGCATTTGGGGGGGGGGTCCTTCTAAATGTTACTGCAATAGACATTGACCCTATAGGAGAAGAGCCAGCCAGTAGATGGAAGATCTTTAGATTTCCACATAGAAAAGTAAGCTTCAAAGAGTATCTCCACCTTTTGCTCTAAACTTGATGCTGTGGGTTCAGGAAGTTTTCCTTTGTTTCAGAGCATGTGTCTGCATTATTCTCAATGGAGTGGACTTGCAAAAAGGAAAGAAAGCCTTTTCATGTGGCAACAGATGACATGAGGCCTGTCCCCTTGCAGGGTGACCACACTCAGTACTTTAGAATAGCTCCATTAGAGAACTATTTAGTGTCTGGTGTGATGTAGTAGATGTACTTGTGAATCAAGAATCATGTGTTCTAGTCTTGGATTCTAGATTAGCTTTGCACATCCTATAAGAGTCACTTAAGTTCTGATCCAGTAAGATGAGTCAGTGTGTAAAGATGCTTGCGGCTAAGACTGAGAACCCGACTTTGAACCCTGGCACCCACATGCTGGAAGAAGAGTCCTGACTCCTACAGGTTCTCTGACCTCCACACAGATGCACACACATACAAATAAATGCAATAATGCTTGAAGGCGTCGTGGATTTCTACAAATCATAAAAAACTGTTTCGATGTCCTGAAGGACGATGATCCCTGTAGACTCATATATCTGAATCTTTGGGAGAGATTGGAGGTGTGGCCTCGGTGGAAGAGGTGTGCCACTGGGGTAGGCTTACCATTCTTTTAGCTTGTGTCTCACGCTCTCCGTTCCTGCTCCCATGCCATGTCTGTGTGCTGCCATGATGGTCACGGACTCACCTCAGAAATTGTAACATCTCAATAAACTCTTTCTTCTTTAACTGCCTTAGTCACAGCGTCTTATCACAGCAATGGAAAATCACTAAGACGGTTGTGCTTTGTGAAGCTCAGACTTTGTGGTTAGCATTTTCTCTGGATAGAGTCTCATTATGATTTGTAGTTAAGAAAGGCTATATAGCAACGCAGCTGTGCTCACTGTCATAGGTTCTGATCCCAAAGCCAAGAAAGACCTGGTGGAAGGGAGTTAAGTTAAAGACATCTACCCCGATTAACTGAGAACATGGAGATGGTGTCATCAGAAGTAGACCAGAATTGGGAGTGTGATCTTCCCTCCTTCAGGATTCTGCCCAGAGTGGTTGCAGAGAACCTTACTAGATATAGCTTCACAGTACTAGACAGTGACGTTCATCAGTCCAGGAGCAGGGCAATTTCCGGGACAATAGAGGAGTGTAGCAGTTTAGTTTAGTTTAGGGTGGTCTCAAGATTTTAGAATCCCAGAAAGCTTATTGGTAATTCTGTGGCATTTTAAATAAAAAAATTCTTATAGAACTTGAATCAGTGTTTCTAATGAGTCCTCAAGTGATTTTGGTACTACAGGTTGAGAGACCAGACATGTAAATCCATTGAGTTAGGAAAAAGTAGATAGATTTAACTGTCACAGAGAAAAGAAATTCAAGGCAAAGTCAGGGAGGGGGAATCAGCACAAAAGACACCAGGAGCTGCAAGGCAGTTCAAGTTCAACCCTCCCTTGGCATCTACAGGTTGATGACTCTGGAACTTCCCTAAGGGTACTGTACATGATGGAGAAGTGTGTGCATGTCACATATGAACATCCTCCTGAATGCTGCAAATCACCTTTAGGTTACTTATGGTGCCAACTGCGTATAAATGCTGTACACATAGTTGCTAAACTCTATTGTCCAAAGAAACCAGCCTGTACCTGCTCTGTACAGATGCAGACTCTGCCATGTCCCCTTCCGCACCCCCCCCCCCATTTTTGAGGCAGGGTCTCATGTTGAACCCAGGTTGGCCTCAAACTTGCTATGTAGCCAAGATGACCTTGAACTCTGATGTTCCTGCTTTTATCTCTCATCTGCTTAGATTATAGACTGGTGCCACTACACCCAGCTTCCCATATCTTTGATGTGAGTTTGTTGTATGTATCCTCACAACCTGCTATACAAGCAGGTAGGTCAGCAGTGTGTGCTTATGAAGTTAAACTATGGCCAGGTCAGTTTGACATACAGCCTCCCTCTGTAGAGGTTCTGATGAACAGTGGTTGATAACCCTGCTACTGCTATGGATTACCTCTGTGGGCCTAGCAAGTATCGAGATCTTTCTTAGTGTCAGTTCCCTCTGCTGGAAAATGGGGATAACCATTCTTGCCAAGAAAATCTCTACTGCTGTCATTATGAGATGGGATACTATAAACTACAAATCATATCAGTCTATTCTACATGAAGACAGAGGGAGAAGAGGACCTTGGGGCAGCTCCACCAGAGTGTCTACATGTGCTTTTAGGCCTCATTGTGTATACCCCAGCACTGAGGGCACAAGGACCACGGTCACCTCAAAAGAAAGAAAAGAAAAAGAACAAAAGGAATCTAATTTTGATACAAAATGTTTGCATGCCACCCTCCTTATTGGACTGTGAGTTCCTTACGAGTTTTGGTGAATCCTGTGTGTTAAACTTTCTTTCCTTGGTGCTTAACATTGATTGACATAGAGTAGGGCTATACTAAGCAATTGACACAATTTATTTAACCAGGATTCTGAGACAAAAAAAGAGCAAGCTAGCCGTATGGTTAACTTGGTGCTCCTGAGATCTGTGTTGTGGTGTGTGCTAGACCTCAAGAACATGCACAACAGCTGAGTGCTGACCTGTCAAAGCCATGAAGTATCTCAGCACAACATCTTATGTTCAGGAGCATATAGGGAATTTACTGTCGCCTGCACCCTACACCTAGAGTTACAAGATCCTAAGAGCTGGAAAGGTGGAAAGGCATCTCCCAAGGGTTATAGAATTTTACCTGCCATAGCAAACTGCTGTAGCTTGCTGATGTGGTAAACATGGGGAAGTATTAGAGACCTGAGGAGATAGTTTAGCAAGTAAGGTGCTTGCTGAACACGTTTAAGGACCTGTGTTTGAATCCCCAGGATCCATGAAATTCCTGGTATTCCTACAGACAATGGGACATGGATACAGGAGAATTCCCACAAGCTTCACAGACCTCTGTTTCTCAGAAGTCCTAGTACTTGATAATTATGATTTATGCCCAGTAGTAGTCCTGTACACGAATTCCAAGATCTAAAGTCCCATTTGAATGCATTAGTCACATGGGACGATACTATTTTAAGTCTATTTTGTTTTATTTTAAAACAAGACTGTTATCATGGAAAGGATGAGGTTCAAATTCCAACTGACTTTTTTTTATTAATTCTGATTTATAGCTGGTCTTAGGAAGTGTTAAAATTTTCCCTACCCACTTACTGGGGTGTTGGCTTGGGTTAGATCCAGTAGTATAAGAGAAGACATGAACTGCAAGCCTGAAACACCATGCACACGTCAAGAGCTGCTCCCTCCCAGTCAGGACCGCTGTCACATGGTAAGTGGACAGGCACTTCAGTGGTCGGCTGCACAGTACTGAGGAATTCTATCTCAGGTGAGGTTAAGGGGGAAATGGGCTGGGCAGGGAAAGAGAGGGAAAAGCAACTCAACAGATGCTGCCAGTACCTCTTACATGGTAACTTCAATCCACATAGCGTCTTATCATTGAATGCAATGTGTGATCCAGACCTTGCCTGCAGAGTCTGGATCCATCATTCTAGCTGCTTGCTTGACATCCATGCAGGAAGTCTGATTAGTACTTCACACTTAGCACCGCTTACAACTCTTTCATTCTTTCTCAAACCTGTTCTTTCTAGAGTCATCCACCGTCCAGCCAGTGCTTACTCCTTTCCCTTACTCTTAGGTCTCATTCTGTCAGCTCGCCCTCAGAGTGTACCTAGCCACTCCCATTGCTGGGCTGGACTGCCTCATGTCCTCCCTGACTCTCCATTACAGTGTTGTCTTCCAGGTTTCGTTCTTGTTCCTGTAGTCTCACCCAAACTCAATCATGTCACTCTTGTTCTCTAACCTTGCTGAGGGCAGAGCCCAGACACTCATGATGCCTGGCATGTCTTGGCCTACTGAGCTTGGCAGTGCCCAGATTCCACCTCCAGCAGCTCTCCTGGCCTTTGCCACTTCAGCCATACCAGCCGTGTGGTGTTTACATTAGCCCTCATCTCCCTGAGGATGCTGCCTGTACTCCATCTTCTCTCTAGGCCTTCACTCAAGTGTTGCCCGGCATCTCTCTTAGAAGCCTCCATTGTGGGCTCCCCTTCTTTCTCCTTTGCTTTATTGTCATGTAACACCACCTACACATTCTAGATGTTGATTTTTATGTCAGCCATTTGTTCACTGCTGTCTCCCTAGTGCTATGTATGTATGTATGTATGTATGTAAGTAATAGGCTCTAGTGAATGTCTTAAATGAATGAAGGAAATGAGAGTAGAATTTTAGAAAGGCTAGGTAATTTGCATAAAGTCAGCCCAGCAGCTAGAGTGAGGTCTGGTCAGTTTCCTATTTGGATGTCTGCGGTAGCATTTTGTAAATTGGCCTAGGTCTTAGCAGTCAGTACAACCTTTCAGAGACTGTTTTGGGATCCCAGGATCTATTATAGTGCCTGTCACACACACATGGTTGTAGACAGGACAGAGGAAGAACAGAGAATCCCCTTGGGTAGAGTGACTGACTCTTCCTACTTCCCACAGCTCTATGCCCATCTCTGCACAGTGACTGGAGCAAAACGATCCTGTCCTAATTGGGGTTTGTAGACGTGGCCGAACTGAAACATGAGTGCTTCAAGTCAAGAGGCTATCGTAACACTTATCACCACCATTCATCTAGGAGGTCTTAGATCCTGCTGACAGAATTTGAATCAAGCCACAGTCGGACCAGTGAGACTCCATCTTTGATTTCCTAGAGCCTCTTCAGGTTCACCACCATGTGGGTCTTTAGAGGTGACAGTAGGAGCACCTAGTTGGAGGAAACCAGCAGAGTGGGGGTTAAGAGTGAGGACAGGGGCTGGGAACAGAGAAACACTGGTGATCTTCACTAAGGCTACGAATGCCAAGGCACACAGCTTTGTTAGGAACTTAGAAGCCACACGCAAAACTAACAAGTTAGTTGCCAGGATGGCAAAGCAGAATGCTCCAGTCTGCCTCCACATTAACAGAGAGTGGTGAGCTCACTCAACTAGACGCAGGGCGGAGGGTCTGCATGCAGACGTCCGTGCTTACAGGAGAAACAGACTCTGTGACCCCAAGGAGTCATTCTCACCTGGCTACCTGTCTTATTGAAGCAGACTGAGGGTCGTGTGTAGTAGGACTCATGGCCGATGAAGCACTGCTTTGCTTGTATTCTGTGTTTGGGAAGCAGTGGGGGCTGAATCTGTTAGTGCTTAGCTGGCTGGGTGCTACTTCTTAAAACAACCACAGCACTGGCCCACTCTAGTATTCTCTTAAGTTAAAAACAAATAAAACTGAAGTGACAAAACAAAACCCATTACCTGAAGGAATGAAATGTAGTAGGAGTCCCAGCATATTCTAGAATTCCACCTTGGAGCCATGCAGCCCTGCAGCGACCTAGGATAGTTTAGAAGTTGCTCCCATTGTGCAGACTCTACAAACTCGGGGAGGAGTCTTTCTTGAGGTGGGAAGATGGGGAGTCCTTTCTGCTCTTAGACCATTCACCTGACATCTCCTGAAAAGCTGCTAAATAGAGACCACAGTTGAAAATGGCGAGCATGAACATGTCTTCCAGAACTTACTGTCCTCAGGAGCTGCTGAACACATCCAAAGCTTGGGATTTGAAGCAGCCAAGGATGAGAATCCTACCTTGGAAATCAGGGCTGGAGGAGAGTGGCAGCCCTCCAGGTATCTCGTGGAGTGAACCCTGGACCAGTAGCATGACTTGTGGGGTTGGTGGATGGGAAGTCTGAGAAAGACGGTTGGTAGAGTGTAGGAGCGGACTGTGGGGCGCAGAGAAATGAGCTGTGTGTAGTGGGTGCTCTCTCCCAGGCTGTGTGACTTCTCTGTGCCCTGCAGAGGGCACCCTTTACCCCAAGGAATGTAAGTCTGTTGTGCTTTAATTTCCCTGACTTGAAATGGGGCTGTTACTCACTTTGAGAGTTAATGTGCTTAAATGAGACTTCTCAAAGGAAGCATCTACCAAGGTGTCTGGAATTTAGAAGCTTCTCGAGATATTAATAAAGTTTCGTTTACTGAAAGAAGCAGAGCATTTCCTCAGACCTTTGTCTTGGCTTTGAAATTTACTGGAGAGAGGGAAAAGGCCAACACATTGTACAGACAGCACTTCTAATCTCTTCCTACCCACTGAGAGCTGAGATTTAGAATGCTAAAAAATATTCCCTAGAAGATGATCCTGTTTGCAAATGTTTATGAGCAAGTGAAACAAACACAGTATGACCAGTTAGCTGAGAGCTGGGGTCTTTTGCTTGGTTGGCATGTAGACTCCCAGGTCTGAGGTTAAGTAAGTCCATTACTGTTGACAAATGAACTGTGGAGTTTTCTGACTAAGGTAATGTGGTTAGAGACCAACACCAAGAGTCAACCTTCTCTGAACCATCTGTATCATGTCTCATTATCTCCAGAGCTTGATAATAAACAACATCCCTTGACCTGTTACAGCTGCACTAGACAGGCGATATGGGCAGTCTGTTCCATCCAAGTGAGAGTTAATGAAAGTGAGATTTCTCTCATGAGAACAGTTCGAGCAAAGTGCATTGTTAGTGCTTTGGTAGGATTGTGGGCCTTCTCTTAACAGGAGCTACAGAAGAACTTTAAAGAGTGACTTTAACTTGAGAATCCTTGTACAGGTTCTCAGTTGGGGTGTGGTGAGTGGGGAATATTGTAATCTAAACCTGAGCCACTCCTCAAACCCCTGAGAGACCGGAGGATTGCTGCAGTTTTGAGGCCAGCTTGGTCTGCAGCAAGTTCTGGGCCAACTATAAATACTTGGTAAGACTCCATCTCAAAAACAGCTGCGCTGTCAGTAGTGGGATTCCCTTTCCTGGAGAGAGACCACATTCACACACAAATACACCTTATAGCAGTCCCCAAGCAATGAGATAAGTACATTGTGTTCCCCTTTGTCTTCAGATGTGGACACAGTTGATAAGATTTCCTGGTGTGAATAATGTGTGGGTCAGCTCGTGTTTGCTTGGAGCTGAAAAGTTAAAGGCAGCTTCCTTTAAAGACAGGCAAAAATGAGCTAAACAGGTCCTACTGCTTTGGGGACAGTCTTCCCAATTTAAAGTTCAGAACTCTGTTCATTTCTGGTCCAGCTTCTCATTTGCTGCACAGAAAGCCCTTGGTGGTCTTTCTGCCCTTTGTCCTGAAGCTGACCAGCAGAAATTGAGCTTCTGTGCTCCAAAAAAACTCCCTCACCAGCTTGATGGTGTATACTTGGAGTACTAGCACTGGGGAGGCCGAGTCAGGGTAACCAGCTTGAGGCCAGCCTGGGCTACTGGGCTACACAGGCAGGCCCACCTTAGACACTGGGGGTGGGAGGCCTGCTTTAGATATGAAGAAGCTGTGTGTCTTCCTTGCTCCCTGTATCAACCCGTGGTTTTGGTTGGGTTTTAAGTGACATCCTCCAAAGCCTGGGCTGAGTGCACACTCTTCCTCAGATTTTTTTCCAACCTCTGTGGCCTCTTTCTTTCTCTTTTCTTCTGAATTCCCATACAACCCTTAAGGAGTCTAACTCGAAACCTACTGTTAACTTTTTACTAGGTGGAAGGTGACAGGGACATCCCAGCCCCCTTGAGCAGAGCTGGGTAGGCTTGGCTTCCCAGTACTCACGGTGTTCTAGTCTGTCTGCTTTAACTTCCTGCCTCTTGCCAGTCACTGTTACAGAGCAGAATGAAACATGAAAGGGAAGGGAACATGTGTTGCCATTTGGAGGTCTCATTTTCAAACATGAAAGCCTTTGAGGAGTTTGTTGAAGCTGCTGACCTTATTAAGTTACGCAGAGTTAATCCAAGTAATAAGAACAGGAAGTGTGGGGTGGTAGGTGTTCAAAGGTTCAGGACTCAACACAATGTTTGAGTGTAAAAACTCATGTGGCCTTTTACTGTCCTTATTTTTTTATTTGGCTTTTTGAGACAGGGCCCTAAGTAGCCCAGACTGACCTTGAACTCACTGTGTACCCAAGTCTAGCCTTGAAATCCTGTTCCTCCTGCCTCCGCTCCTGAGTGCTGGGGTTAGAAGTGTGCACAGCACTCTCAGCTGAGAGAACAGTGTGTGTAAACATAGTTCCTCACCCTTCTACATTCAGTCAGAAAGAACAGTGTGTGAACATAGTTCCTCACCCTTCTACATTCAGTCAGAAAGAACAGTGTGT
>JADRCH010000100.1:425878-456168 GCA_019843965.1 Rhynchomys soricoides | reverse complement strand
ACAGTGTGTGTAAACATAGTTCCTTACCCTTCTACATTCAGTCAGAACGTGGAAGGTGTGCCTTCCATCTGAGTCCGGTTCTGGTGTCGGCTCCAGTGTGACCATTTTACCTCCCAGGTACCAAGGCTTCAGACAGCTTAAGTTACATCTTAGACACTGGGTTACTGCCCAGCAAGGTAGTGCATTCTGCTCTCTAGCTCTTTAGGTTTGCTAACTGGCCTGCTAGAGCTGAACATTTAAATAAGGCTCTCTTGTTTGACTGGCTTTCTTTCCTTCCCTCCCTCCTTGCTTGTTTGTTTATGTGGGTTTTTTTTGTTTTTGTTTTTTAAGACAGGGCCTCTCTATTCAGTAGCTCTGGCTGTGGCCATCCTAGTACTTGCTGGGTATGTAGACCAGGCTGAGCTTGAACTCACAGAAACACACCTGCCTCTGCCTCCCAAATGCTGGAACTAAAGGTGTGCACCACTGCTCCCAGCTTGAAATTCATTCTAAATTGTGTTTTGCTTGGTTTTGTTTGGGTGTATTAGTGGAGTTCATCAGAGATCACGTTCGTCTGCTTCACGTTATTACTCACCCCTTTGGGTTTCTAAGTGACTTTTTGTTTTTCTGACACATTTCTGGATTAAGTGTTTCTTTGCATATTCCAAAATATTAAATTTCATTCAATAGTGTTTGGGCTTCTCTTCTTTCCTTCCTTTCTTCCTTCTCCATCTTCATTTTTAAAATTCTGCTCAAATGTGGCCATCTGTTTTTGGTTTTTTGCTACTTTTTAAGGAATTTCTAAAGTATTGTCTTGATGATGTAATCACTCTAAATGTTTCCATAGTAAAATCTGGCTTGTGTAAAGGACTACCCAGAAGGAAAAACCCTGCTGTCCCTTTGCATACCAGAGCAGTTTCTACTGACAGGGGGGGATGCTTGAGTGTTTTTGCCCTTGTTCACTAAGCCCTTTGTCCTTCTGCACATGGACAGTTAATGTGAGTTTAAGGTCATTCCAGTAGATTCCAACACTGTAAAACGGAAGTGAAATAGGGTTTGACTCATCCATTCGTCTGTTAGGACAGTATTGTTTCTGTACAGCTGCTGTGTTTAGAGAGGAGGAATTGGGAGGTAAGAACCTCTCATCCTCTGACTTTAGTGGTCCAGCCTCATCCTCTGACTCCTGGAACCTAAGCTTCAACCCTACTTTAGGATGATTCTCAACTCAGACCTGGCCAGGCCAACAGGTATTCCTGGAATCCTGGTAACTGGTTTAAAGACAGTCTGTCCTGGGACTCAAACATGCACCGTTAGAAATGGCACTGGGCCCATTCAAGGGAGAGGATAAGTTCAGGAGCCTTGCTTCCTGCCTACCTAGGAGCCCACGGAGGGGGAAGAGGGAGGGATTCAGTGCTAGAATTCAGTGAGGGAAAGAGTTTGTCGGGGAGCTCTGACTGTGCCTTCCTTGGTGTACCCCTAACTTAAGCCAGACTTAGTCATGAATTGTTTTCCTCGTGGCATTATATATGAATTTCCCAGTTTTTATTTTTGTTTTCTTGTTAAATGTTGTCACTTAAAATGTAGAGAATCTGGAGTAATTTGAAACTGGGAAAGAAATGAAAAACAGAGCAGGACTTAGAGTATTCTGACCTCTAGAGGAGGTCACCATGTCAGTCACCTTCCCAGTTGTTCTGACTGGGGCGGGCGCTGTGTGCTGTTAGTATGGACGAAATGTGTTCCCTCAAATTCACAAGCTGGCGCCCTGGTCAGCTGGACTGACTATATCTGGGCCTTTAAGAGGGTAAGGGTGTTGCTGTTGTGTGGATGGAGCCCTAGTCCACCATGACTAGGTGAGAAGAGAAGGGCAGCAGAGCACTCATGGACAGAGAAGAGGCATGTGAAGATCCAGGGAAGGTGGCTGTCCACCTGCCAGGGACACTGGTGTCCAGAGAAAGTTGCCTTGTGGTGATGTGAGGCTGCCCCCAAGCCAAAGCTGCAAGGTGCATCTGCAAATAAGCAGCCGCAGGACAGGGATCACCCAGGCCAGGAAAGACCTTTCTGGCAGAAACCTCACTCTGCTTGAGCCCTGCCTCCCCTCCTCCTCCAGGAAGAGGTAAGTCACCGCCCTCCTCTCACTCTAGGACTACTCTGCCCCACCTACTTCTATGCTTACCACAGCCTCTGTCTGCCCCTGCTTGTAAAGGATGAGCTGCTGCTAGGAGCTTGTCTTCGGAAGCCTGGGCTGGGATGACGTGCAGCACGTGCAGCACGTGCACCAGGGCCCCAGAGGTGCTTTCCCAGAAAGCACTGGCAAAGTGAAGAGCCTCAGATCAGCGAGAACAGTGTTCTGCAGATTGTCCTGGGAACAGCATTGACTTTTCACTTCCTTGAAGTAGAAGTGTCAGGGTCTCCTGGGGGACTTCCCCCAGGGTGGGGGAAGTACTCTGTGCACTTTCCCAGGCACACTGTGTGGTACATGAGTACTTTTTTTTTTTTTCATTCAAAGTTAGATGTTAGTAATACAGAAGAGTTTACCTTCTGTTGACTCAGCCCAGATCTGTATTTTAAAATACTATTTAATTAACGCCACGTTCAGTAAGCTAGAAATTGATGGCAGATGAAGAAACAAATCTATGCAGGGCCAGAACCTGGCCATGGTTGGCAGGCTGTAGCCATATAGGACTAGAGGACTAGAACTCTCTTCTGGTTCTGCTGTGGTGATAGGTTCTTCCTTTGCCCTCCATCCTGGGTGGGATGCCACAGGCGCACCTGCAGTATAGACAGGTGGCTGGGTGTTGCTATGGCAGCAGAAAGAACCATCAGGAACCAGTTCTGCCATTTAAAACAAGACTTTTCAAAAATCTCTACCCTGGACACACACCGTAGATTTGAGGAAAAGAAACACCTAAAATCTTAAGAACTTACCATACTTATTAAACATGGACAAAGCAAATGCACCATGTTGGGGGCACCAGATTTCCTGCCCCCATGGACAGAACTCTCAGTTCTGTGGGGCTGTAGATTCTCTGACCTGCAGCTAAAGAGCAGAAGCCATGGCCTGAGCTGTCACGTGAGGTAGACCTTCACCTCCTCATTTTTAGTACCATGGAGTCCCAGCTGGCATGGCTCTTAGTCCCTATCACTCCCCCACACCTGTCCTGGTAGATCTCATTGTATAGACCAGGCTGGCCTAGAGCTCCAGATCCACTGCCTCAGCCTCCTGAGTGCAAGTACCATCAAGTGTCTATTTGTGGCCACAGACTAAGGGAGGAAGGGTTTATATGAGTTTATATAATATAATATAATCCATCCCAGAGAGGACGTCGTGGCAACCGGTCACATTGTGTCCAGTCAGGACAAGAGTGAGAATGCTGCTGCTCAGCTAGTTTTCCCTTTTCATTCAAAGTCTCAGAACCCAGCCCCAGAGTGCTGCCCGACTTCAGAATGTGTCTTCCCACCATAATTAACTCCATTAAAGTAATCCCTCTGGCTTTGCCAGAGGCTTGTCTTCGAGGTGATTCTAGATCTATCAAGTTGATAATATTAAATATCACAAGGGCAAGGTCTGACCAATTTCCTTTTTAATTAACTAGTTTAATTAATTAATTAGGCAAGGGAGCAAGCCATGGTACATGTAGAAGTCAGAGGGCAATGTAGTAGAGTCAGTTCTCTCCCTCCACCATACGGAGGAGGATGGAACTTGGATCATCAGGCTCAGTGGCAAGTGTCTATTTGTGGAGCCGTCTCACCGTCCTTAAGCTGGTGTTGGTAATTGCACAATGATAAAGTGCTTGCAGTATTAAAAACAGAATAACACTTTTGGCCGTGGCAGCCATCTTCCGATAACTCACCAAAATGACAAACAGAAAGGGAAAGAGGAGAGGCACTCAGTGTATGTTCTCTGGGCCTTTAGGAAGCATGGAGTGGTTCCTTGGGCCACGTACATGTGTACATGCAAATCTACAAGGAGGGTGATATCCTAGACATCAAGGGAATGGGCACTGTTCAAAAAGGAACGCCCCATAAGTGTTACCACAGCAAAACCAGAAGAGTCTACAATGTCACCCAGCATGCTGTGGACAACATTGTAAACAAGCAAGTTAAGGGCAAGATTCTGACCAAGAGGATCCATGTGCGGATTGAGCACACCAAGCACTCGAAGAGCAGAGACAGCTTCCTGAATCGGGTGACGGAGAACGATCAGAAGAAAAAGGAAGCCAACGAGAAGGGCACCTGGGTTCAGCTGAAGCGCCAGCCTGCACCACCCAGAGAAGCACACTCTGTGATGACTAACGGGAAGGAGCCTGAGCTCCTGGAGCCCATTCCATATGAATTCATGGCCTAATGTACAAAAGGACCTGGACTGCAAAAAACAAACAGAAAACCCAGAATAACACTAAGTCCTCAGTTTCAGATTCTTCAGCTTTTCTGATAGGGTAGAGGTTTCATTATTTTCTTAAAAACTTTAAATAAAATGAATATCTCACATATACATTCTGGATCAAAGATCTATATATACTGAAATGACAGGTTAACTGCAGAATATCTACGTGAGCTGCCCAGTGAGGCTCCTCCCCTTCACTGATGGGAGCCAGAGAGCTTCCCACTGTGCTGCCTGTTTGCTTGTGGGACCATGACCTCGAACTGCTAGTCTTGGTGGTTTCTGTCCCTTTCTGCTTTGCATCTTGGCCCTGGGACAGCCTTGGCAAGCAGCTCATTGTGCAGTGTAACTAGTGCTTTGCTGCCTGAATGAATTTTTCATGGCCCTTCTGTTTCTGTCTCTCATGTTCTCCACTCATCATCTCCTCTTTTGAGCTCTTTCTTCTTCAGATCTGCTGTGTGGTTCCTCTTCTGACCCAGGTCTTCTTCCTGTGGGCTTACAGCAGCCTCCAGTGGTCCACATTTATCCCGCCTTGCTCTGTGTTAGAGAAACCATGACAAGTAAGACCAGCTTTGTGTTTTTCCTTAAGCTTTGGAACCAAGAAAGGCTCCTTGTACCCCTCGGAGCACCACTCAGCAGGACGTAAGGCCTCCGCAGCCTCCTCACCCTTTCACTTCCTGTCCGAGACTTCATTTCTTCACTGCATTGTGTTCAGTTTGTTTGGACCACAGATAGCAAATAATACTGTAGACTGAGAGAACAGATGGACTAGCAGGCATAATGATGGATCAGGTGCAGCACCATAAATCCATGGGGCTGTGCTAGCAATTTATTGATATCCAGTGTGCCATAATGTATGCGTAGAAACAGTTGCATTGTGCTTGATATATATAACTGTGGTTAACAGAAAAGGCCTCACTGCTGTTCCCTTTAACTCCATGCCTAGGGGGAAATCTGCATTAAAAGAAGAAAGGTCTGTAGCCAGTGGGATGGCCTACCACATTAAGTCATTTGCCACCAAGCCTGACAACCTGAGTTAGGTCCCTGGAACTCACATGGTAGATGGAGAAAATTGACTCCCAAAGGTTATCCTCTGACCACTGCACATATGTACCATGGCATACGTACCCTGTGGCATTGTGGTCCATCATCCTTCTTCCCACAAAAATATGGAAAAATAAATTTTTTTAGTTCTGTTTGAAGACTGAGGCCTCTTCTCCTTCCCTCCCAGCTCCTAGGTCTGAGGTTGCGCTTTCCCTTTGCAGCCTTGCCTGGAGCGTCCTGCAGATTGGGTGCTTTCCTTTAGACGGGGGTTTGAGCGTTCTTGTCTGCTTCACAGAGTGGTTTGGAAAACGGATAGTGCAATGCAGCTGGAGAAATGTTATAAACCAGAGAGTGGTATGCACGTGACAGCGGGCAGAGGGGGGGCACGGGAGTTTCCAGTGACATGGACAGTGGTTTGGTGTCTTCTGCTAACTAGACAAATGGCAGGAGCGACTCTGAGCGTCAGCTTTTCTCCTAGTGGAAATAAAACATTGCTGATAAATAGGAAGATACCAACACACAGTAGGTGCTTTGTGGAGAGGTTCTCACCAGGCTTCTATCGTGCATAGCATATTATTAGGCTTAGTTTCTGGAGAGTCGCAAATAGGTTCTGCAGTGAAGGCAAATATCTGTAAATGAAGTTAGCATATTTTCGCATGTATTTTTGGCCCTCTGTTTTATGTATGTACCAAACTTAGAACTCCTGATTGAAAGCCTTGCCTTTGATTTACAGAATAAAAAATTTCTAAGATGGGGAATCATCAGCAAATCACTGGTGGAAAACAAAGTGGTTGGTGTAGCACAAGCCATGGATGGGAGCCAGTGTGAATGGAAGGAATTAATGGCATCATTAATAGAATTAAAATAGCAAGTTAATTGTAATAGTGTGTTTAAACTGTCCAAATATTATCCTTTCAACATGTAACCAGTATGAAAATTATTGCTAAGTTACATTATATTACTTTTGTGCAAGTTTGGTATTTACTTACCCCAGTAAATTCTCAATTCAGAGCAGCCACATTTCAAAGGCTCAGTAGTCACCTGTGCTTAAGACTAATCCCTGATAAGCTGAGACTTAGAGAGTAACCAAGACAGATTCCCTAGTACATTGTTGCACAAAACAGAGGGGTTTAAAACTGGGCAAACCATGTCCGGTTATTGTGGGAAACCTTGCTGTGTGTTAAGTTCTCCAGATGCTGGCAGCCCCAGCCTGTGCTGCAGTGAAGGGAACATCGAGGAGCTCCTTCCTGACTAGAAGACTGCAGCAGGGCTGCATAAGTTCCCACGCTCACTTGCTCATTCTTTCAACTCCTCCCACCCATCCCTACATCCATGGCTTCTTTTTATTATTGTTGTTGTTACACACACATGCACACATGCGTGCACACACTCAAAAGATTGCTCTTTCTGTTAAGAACTTCTTTAGGAGGTCAGAAATTACTTTGAAAAATTAATGGTGGTTATGAAGCCAATCCCCTGAAAAAACATCCCACTCAAAGTTAACATTGGTTAACTCTGGATTGTATGGCCCCGGTGCCTCCCCATTCAGTAACAGTGTAAAACAGTGTGTAGAGTGTGCGCCCTGGGTATCATTTACGTTTGAAATGTTTATAGGAAATATTACTGAGCAATTGTAGAGTGAGAGCACCCAGCAATAATGCTTTAGTTGGCAGTCACCATCCCAAGTGACAGCTATAAAATGAGTTAAATAGCCCTTGCTAGTTACACAGCTTTGTGGTCTAACATTGCCTTCTGTCTCTGTCCTACGGAAGAATAAGGGCAGGTGATGGAACAAGTCCAGGGCAGTAAGGTGCAGAGGTTCACCAGGAGTCCACAGGGCACGGGCCTGCCCACAGCATGGGCCTGCAGCCAAGTCCTCTGCTTTCAGTACCTAGGCTCTTCATACCATGCTTCTTCCAGTTTTCTCTGCCAGTACCTCAGGACCTTTGCTCAGTTTGCTGGTATGTTACTGACTCATAACACATCAGGCTGTGCCCCATAGAGACTTCTCCTTGGGTGCTGTGGATCCAGAACAGAGAAGGAAGGAGTCACCTAGGCATGGCAGGGAGGGTTCCACAAATGACCTGAGTGCTGTGGAGCAGTGTGGGCTCACTATGTGTTTTTCTCTTGCTGGTTCTTAGAGAAGTTTCTTCTGAGTCAGTCTGGCAAGATTGTGGTTGACAAGGTTTCCTGGCAGTTAAAGGTTAAGAAAGACAAATGGGCACAGACCTTGAGGTGTGCACTCAGTGAAAGAAGCCAATCAGAAAGGCTGCACATAGTGATTGCAGCAGTGTAGCCTTCTGGGAAACTATAGGATCTAGGTCAGTGGGGGTCAAGAAATGGGTCGAAGGAACAAGTCCTCAGAATGCAGTCTGTAAAACATTTTTTTTTTGGTTCACTGAGAGGTAGTTGGATATTTTCCATTCTCCTTGCCCCCAGTAGAACATATAGTTGTGATGACCAATGCACACACACGGATACTTCCTACCCACCTGACTCCATCGGAGTGTGTTTGGACAAAGATACAGTGATTTGTCTGTCATTGTAAAATGGATAGACTGTGTCAGTTGTGGGGTCAATAATACATGGGAAATCTCTGCCTCCCTTTCCATTTTGCTATGTGTCTAAAAACCTTTTTTTTTTTTTCCAAGTCTTTTTTGAAGAGGGGCAGCCTGAGGATATAGGTCAGCAGTTAAGAATGCGTGCCGCTCTCACAGAGAACTGGAGTTCATTTCAGCATCCTCATCAGGTGATACACACATACACATAATTAACAACATTTAATAAAAAGGAAGAGTGGGGTTAAGTGAGGAGAGAGAATACCCAGGTGAAAACCCAGACCTTGAAGACACTGAGGACCTGGGAAATGGAAAAGGTTGGTCTAGGCACTGTCTAAAAGCAACCTCAAGTCTAGTGGCATTGAGAGAATCTTACAGGAGTACAGTTGAGTGGCTATCCAAGGGAGCAAGGTTCAGCAGCGTTACATGTCTACTACTATAGAAAGATTTGACTGGCATCTGTCAAAAACAAATATACAAACTGTGGGTTCCAGACCTGAATGATAAGAGTAACACTTTTTACACAACTCAATAGAATAGCGGCTACTTGTTAGTGAAACTATACTAATTACACACTGAAGTAGAATTCAGTGAAGTTGAGTCCTCTGAACTGAGAAATAGCTGTCAGGTGGCTGCATGTTTCTAAGATGCTGGAGGCTTGTGAGCTGTGGTTCCACCCCTCACTGCAGGATCCCACTGCAGTGTAAACCAGTGAGCAAGTTATGGGATCTCTGACCAGCTTATGATAGAGAAAATGTAGCTCTTGCAGACCTTCCTACTAATGGCTACCTTGTGCTGTGCAGTGTTCTCTGCAATTGCTTCCATCACTGTTGAGTCCTCTGAGAACTGCTTTAAAAACAAAAGCCTGCACATGAACAAATTGTTATTGGTATAGATGGTCATTAACATAATAATAAAGAGTGCTAACTGAGCACTGTCCTCTCTAATAGTGCCTCTGGTTGGCCCTATGTTCTACTGTTTGAGCATCTTTTGTAATCACTGCCTTCACAGCCAGGTAGGAATAGGACAGGAGACTAGGGCAGGAAGGCCAACCTCAGAGAACCCACGGTAAGAGTGCTCAGCCTCCTGCATGGCCCCTCATCCCTAAGATGAGGAAAGCATGTTTCCAAATGGGGCAGACAGGTTTAAGTTGGCCCCCATCTCTAGATGCTACATCATTGCTGTGGCTCTGCATAACCAGCTCAACACACCAGCACACCTCAGAGCATAGTCCATGAAGCTGCATTAAATTAACAATTTTGTTTGAAAAACCAAATTTGAATGATATTTTTAAAAGGTTTCCGTGTTTTAGAAAATTATCCCTTGACACAGTGAGCTTATTCCCTCCCAACCAGGCTAGGAACTATGCCACACCAGCCGCCTCCCGAGGATCAGTTCTGTTGGCCACACTGGAAGCAGTCCATCGGCTTTAGGAAAAGAGCATTTAGAATAAAGCAGACTCCTGGTTTAGAGCAGTGCCCCTCTCGGAGGGGAGGGGATACCCCAAGGCCTGGTAAGTGGCCTGAAATTATCCAAGTGCTGGTAAAAACACAGGTGTCAGGCCTTCAACCCCTTCTGACACTTCTTGGCTCATGGGTCCTTTGAGTGCTTGGTCCTGACTCTGGTTTATGCAGTATCTCCTGAGTCCTTTCCTGAGAGGCCACAGTCCTGCTTCCATGAGCTGTGGGGTAACTCAAGGAACAGTCCTGCTTAGCGCTGATAGGAGGCTCTGTACTGTGGAGTTTATCCTAGAGTCCTGCTCTTAGGCTCAAGGTCCAGGGCTAGGACCTTGGCCAACACATCTCACTCTGATAGACTTCAGAAAATCAAAAGACTGATCTTTGCCAGTCTGCCTTTGCCTTCATGCAGTGGTGATGGAATTAGACAAAGCATGTGAGATGAGCTCTCTCAGTGTAAATCATCAGCAGAATATTAAAGGCGTTCGTCTAAGTCAGAGATGCACTGGCAGCTGCCTGCTTCTTCCTTGGCTCTTCTCCTCCACCCTTCTCTCATCCCCTCTGACCTAAACTGCAATGGACAGGCCCCTACTCTGCTCGATGTCATGCCCCTGCTCTTCCTCATCCACTGAGGTGCAGCCCCTCCCCTGAGATAACACATCAGCCTTGCCCAAGACCTCCTCAAGGGAACACAACCTCTGCAGTCTGGATGAGAGCCATGCTTTGTACACTGTAGGGGTAATAAAAAGAGGACCCATTTGATGAAATTATTTTGAATAATAATAGAATGTGGTATTTTCTAGAACCTGGGCCTAGGTCCTTCTGTGGCCTTACTCTTTTCTGCTTTTTGCCTTTTTGCAGCCGTCTTTCTCACTGTCCAAACTGAGAGAATGACTCTGCTAATGACTCTGCTTATGCTGTCAGTTATCTTTCTCATTGGGCTGACTCCACAGTTTATATCTGATTATATCTTCTTAAGAGACTGGACTACATTGCACTTAACTTGATATCCATGGAGTTTGTCTTGCAAAGTATCATTGAATAGGTACCCAGGTGTCTGGTAGGCAAGTGTATTAGTCAGGGTTCTCTCTCTCTCTCTCTCTCTCTCTCTCTCTCTCTATATATATATATATATATATATATATATATAAATAAATAAATGATTTATTAGAATGACTTGCAGGCTGTGGTCTAGCTAATCCAACAATGGCTGTTTATGAGGAGAAAGCTCAAGAATCCAGTAGTTGCTCAATCCATGAAGCTGGATGTCTCAGCTGATCTTCAGTCTATGCTGGAATCCCAAAGAAGTAGGCTCTAGTGCCAGTGAAGGGATGGACTTCCTATGAAGTAGAATAAGAAGGCAAAGAGCAAAAGCATCCTTCTTCCTTGTCTTTATGTAGAATCTCAGCAGAAGGTGTGGCCCAGATTAGGTTTGGGTTAAAGGTGTGCCTTCCTACCTCAAATATCTTTCCACTTCAAAATAAGCAGAAATCCCTCACAGATGTGCAATCCACTTTTGAGTTTTAGTTAATTCCACATGTGCTCAAGTTGACAACTAAGAAAAACCATAGAACCAGGTAGTCTCATTCCTCCCAATTTGCAAAGCTCCTCTCATGCTGCTGCCTCCATTGATCCTCCCCAGATCTCTTCGTGGTAGAAAGGAAAGAGATGAGCATCACCTGAAGGTGAGCACATGTTCAGAGAGCTGAGGGTAGGAGGGGATATACTGGCTTCTTGCCAGGCCACACTGCCCATGTTGATCCCTAAGCAGCAGGTTTTAGTCCTGATCTCTGCCCTGCCTTAGGTAGATAAGTCAGCCAGTGATGTGGTTTTTTCCCCACAGTGTGGCTAACGGGTGGAATGAGTTATGGAATGAAGCAATGTATTCTTGGACTACTCTGAGGCTAGTTTGGGCCTGTGTGATCTTAAGTAAGGCAACTTTTTCCTCCAGCCATATCCTAGAACTCATGAAGCCAGGCTTGTATCCAGCCTAATTAGAGCAGATCACCTGAAACAGCTCAGAACAGAAGTGAAGTCTTTACAAGAGCTGGTTTGATTTAATTTTCCTCCATATTTTGTTGAAATGGTTGAAGGCTTGAAATTTAGGCATGTAAGATTCTGTTTTCTGCAGAGGTCTCTGAGACAGTAATCCAGAAATACCAGAAACCCACTGAAGAGGAAGACCTCAGAAGACAGTTTATCTCTGAAGGAGATGCCAGCACTCTTCAGCATACACAGTGCTGAATTTGGACCAAGCTAGCATCCGAAGCCTGACTTCCAAACTCAGTTTGCAACCACAGTTTGATACGCTGGGCACATGTCTTCCTTCATGTGACTTCAGTCGATTTGTGAGGGCAGAGTCTGTTCAATAGAATTGTTGACTCACCTTTGGCAACTGTGCACAGTCAGAATAAAATTAAGTCATTGAATCCTGTCCCTTCCCTAAAGCAGAGGCACCTACTGTTAATTATGGTGTTGATTGATACCACAGGATCCATAAATTTCCCCATAGAGCTTCCCCTTTTGAAATGAGGAAGTGTCAGAATGGTGCCTGATGCTAACTTCACTCCTTCAGGTCAGTGTGACTTTGCTTACAGTGAGTCATAGGTCCAGAGCTCATGCTCACATTGCATGCCTTTCAACACCCAGGCTGCATATCCCTGCTGTCCTCTGTGTTGGTCTCCATTTCCACCAAATACCCTCTACCCTCTTAAATTGTGACATCAAAACTAATCTTGGTGCTGTCTGGCCTACATCACAGAGTAAATGATCCAGATACCCAGCCAGTATTCCTGCTTCAAGGTCTCATTTAGCTTTATCATATGACATGTTTATGGTGCCAGCTTGTTTGTCTTGTGTTCGTATAAGGTCTCTTATGGGAGGTTGGATGCTTGGATAGACAGTCCAGAGACAGATCCAGAAGAGCATGGTAACTGCTGTTCACCAGAAGTATGAAGAGGACTCAGCGATGAAAGCTTAGCTAGGCAAAGAGCACCGAGTACTCAGACATTATACACAGGCAGACCTGATGAGGAAGACAGAAGCTCACCAGCCGGCCAGTCTACCCAGTCAGTGTGCTTCAGGTTCAGTGAGAGAGCCTGTCTAAAAAATACAATGGATGGTGGGTGAGGAAGACCCTGTCCCATGCGTGCTGCACCTGTGCACATACAGACACGCCACATGCATACTTGGCATTAATGAAACAACCCGGGTTTAAGTTGAGTGAAAGACTTGGATCCTTTAACAAAGAGATATACGGAAGGCAAATGAGCAAAAGGATACATAGAATCATTAATCACTAGGCCACACAAATTAAAATTACAGTAAGATCTCATTGTGTACTGATTAGAATGGCAGACAGGAAAGCATAACGGTAGTAACTTTCCTAAATTCCTACAAAGAGCCAGAGCAGTCAGCTATTGTCAGTGAAATCCACAGTTAACTACCTGGCCATCCTGCATGTTTATTCTCTCCAGAGGAAAAATCTGTGCATAACTCCTTCCAGCAGCCCTACTGACAACTGTCAAGAATAGTGAGCTATTCAGATGCCCTTTAACTACATGGACAAATACTGTGATTCATACAGTGAAACACTATGAAATAGATACAAAAAGCTGCCATGCTTACTAGTGAACAGCAGTTTTGGTGAACTCAGCTATTACACACTAAGCGAAGCCTTGTGTGAAAGGTTGCTTAGGAGAGGCTCCCATCAGTGTGGCATCTTCCAGGAGGCAGCATTGTGAAGATGGAGGATGAATTAATGGCTACCAGAAAGGGGGGATGGAACTGTGTTCAATCACAGTTCCCCACAGGCTTGAACTGTGGGGCCCTCTACAGTAGAGTTTGCATAGACCTACACAAATATTACATCTGTAGAAAGCAAATCCAACCATGGGCTCAGAGAAACAGCCCCAGGACCCACAGATGATGAAACCTGGTCCCTTGTCATTATGTTTCTGTGCATTTGTTTGATCTGAAATTAGCCGAATCTAACTGACATGGAACTGTTTAGCCTAGGCTGACCTTAAGTTAGCAGCCATTTTCCTGCCTCTGCCTCGTGATGCTAGGTTATAGGTGTGCACCCCAATGCCTGGCTTTTGCTTTACATCCTCTTTCAGCCCACTGCAGTGTTGAAGGCCAGTGGGAAGCAGCTTTCTGAATCAGCGCTTTTCAGTTGGAGTTAGTTCATGAGGACACACAGCAGCTGCTGCATGCTGGGGCCTTTTCCTCGCAAGTATGCTAGCCTCATTGTGTTCTGTTTACTCTCTAGATAACTGAAGTAAGGAGAATTATCAGCCTGGGCAACTCTTTCTAGGGAGGGTTATTATTGATGTGAGCCAGGATGGTGGGATAGTTTTGTTCAGCCATCTCAAAGCCCCACTCTGCTTTATGCCCCACTTGAAAGTGTTTATAGTCTTATTCTGCATTTGGGGCAGTTTTAACCATAGCTTTATTGAGGTATAATTTACATATTATAAATTCACCCATTTAAAATGTATAATGTGAGTTTCAACAGACCACAATTGATCATAGAATATCTTATCGTTCAAGATGGTCACTATTCATTAGTGTGGTAGCTTTTGCTTCAGTTTTTCTTTCCCATAAAGACTAGAGACTAGAGAGATGGCCCAGCAGCTGCTTTTCCAGACGACCCAAGTTCATTTCCAGAATCAGCATGATTTCTCACAGCTAGCTATCTGTAACTCCAATTCCAGGGGATCCAAAGACCCCTTCTAGCCTTCCTAGGTACCAGGTAATCATGTGGCACATAGACATGCATGCAAAAACTCCTATACATATTTGAAAATAACAAGTACATATAAACAAATAATACATAAATAACAATCAATAAGAGAATGACTAGCTATGAAGTATGAGCTTTTCCCCCAGCTCTGAAGGTTCTGTTGTATTGTCTCAGACTGCTGCTGGGTATAGAAGCTACTCTGGGCTCTGTTCTTGTGATAGTGGTTTGGTTTTCCATGGAGAGTTTTTATATTTTCCCCCTTGTCTTTGATGTCCTAAACATGTGATCAGTGTTTATGTAGATGCCTGTGTGCACTTATCTCTTTTCCTAACGTATTTGTGCTCTGACCTGAGCTCTTACAGCACTCTGGAATTCTACATAACTCTGTCATTGTTTATCTAAATATTTTATCTCTATTTTTCTTTCCTTCCAAGATGCCTTGTAGAGAGAAACCAATGCGTCTACTGCTCCTCTCTCTCTAGGCTCTTTCCTTGTCTTTGTCAGTTCTTTGACCCTATCTGGATGCTTTGTTTTGTTTTTTTTTTTTACTCACTGCGCAGACTGCTGAGCCTTTTGACCTCTGAAGCTAAAAGTGGGTTTACATTGCTTCTTCTTGCTTCTCCCCACTTAATGCTTTAAGTAACTTTCCTTCTCTCCAAAGACGTGTATCATGCCCATTGCTTTTGAAAGATCTGCTTCTCGTGGTTGAAGTTACTGCTCTGTTTCCTTCTGCGTCTTTCTTTTGTGGTGCTTCCACTCCTCTGAATGTGACTCCCCCTGATAGTTCATCAGTATGCCCTTGGACATTCAGTTATCATAGCCGGTCATACCTGCTTATGCTGCGGATGACGTTAGCAGGTGCTTGGTTAGGAGGGGGGCTTCCCCGAGACATGGCAAGCGCAACTCTCCTTTTCCATGTCTGTCCTTCTCCGTAATGCTACTGACTTGTGTATTTCTTGAGTCCCAGTCTTTCCAGCAGAAGAGCTTAACTGAGATTCTGAACATGTGTTTCAAGAACTGTGCTGGAGCAAATGGTTACTAAAAGGTGACTGAATAGTAACCTCTACCAAGAGGGCAGCATTTTTTGAAGTGGACATTGCTGTGCAAACACTGCTGATGAGGTAAAGCGTGTTATGTTGAATCTTGAAAGGCAAGCCTAACTTTGACTGCAGGTAGATGGAGGTTATTTCAGGAGGGAAGATAACTAGGTTGGTTTATGGCTATGGAGGGAGCATGTGTAGACAGACAAAGTAGTGTCCTCATCGGCCATAGATGGCTGAAGAGACAGGTTGCATTCCCCTACAGAGTTGCTCAAGTGTCTTATCTGGCTGTTTACACTTTATTTTCCAAGTCCTGTAGCTGGTCCTTGCTGCTTTGTGAGTTCTTTTTCCCATCCTTTATACACCCCTACCCCATTCCCCCCTCCCAATCACTAAATAGGAGGAAAAGAAGAATAGAAGAGAAAGAGATCCCTGAATCTAATTTCTTTCTTCTTTGAACATGACTATTAACAAACCACATCCAATCCACCGAATGACCACCAATCAACCTCTTGGGGCCCTAGCATTTATATCCCCTCTAAAAAATTCCAGTTTTCCAGTTGTCACACAATAGCAGACACTATCTGCAGCTGGCAAAACCATGCCTCTGAGGAACAGCTGGGAGGTAAGAGCCTTCCGCTTTCCATCTGTGGCAGGAGACCTCTGCCTGGGCCACCAGGGCTCTATAGCCAAACAGCACCGGGAGAAAGCTAGCTGCCCAGGATTGGGGGCAAGACTGACTGCTCAGAGGGACCCACCTGGAATACCCAGGACACAGTGACCGAGGAAGGGGGATCTGGTTTTTTTGTTTGTTTGTTTTTTGTGGCTGGAGAACAGATCCTGTGACATAGGGCTCCATATTCAAATAGTGCCAGGAGAGAGCTGGTATCCCAGGAGTGTCAACACACCTTCAAGTACAGGCAAGACCACTACTTCTTTTCAAACTCACTGGACCAAGAGGGACCCTTGCAGAGCCATCAGGATACAGGAAACAAGGGTCAGATGGGGACTAGATCCTTCCTGTTTCTGTCTGCACCCCAGAACTCACCCTGTACCACAGCTCTCCATACCCAAATTCCTCTCAGAGAGAACTGGTCTTCAAGGAGTATTGACACCTAGGCTTGCAGGAAAGACAAGCCACAGTCAGAGAGAGTAAGACCAGCTAACACCAGAGATAACCAGGTGGTGAAAGGCAAGGACAAGAACACAAGGAACAGAAACCAAGACTACTTGGCATCATCAGAACCCAGCTCTCACACCACAGCAAGCCCTGGATACCCCAACACACCAGAAAAGGAAGACTCAGACTTAAATCATATCTCAAGAGGATGATAGAAGATTTTAAGAAGGAAATAAATAACTCCCTTAAAGAAATAGAAGAGAACACAGATAAACAACAGGAAGCCCTAAAAGAGGATATACAGAAATCCCTTAAAGAATTACAGGAAAACACAATCAAACGGGCAGAATTACAGGAAAACACAATCAAACAAATGAACAAAACCATTCAGGAATTAAAAACAGAAATGGAAACAATAAAGAAATCACAAAGGGAGACAACCCTGGAGTTAGAAAACCTAGGAAAGAAATCAGGAGTCATGGATGCAAGCATCACCAACAGAATACAAAAGATGGAAGAGAGAATCTCAGGTGTGGAAGATACCATAGAAAACATGGACACAACAGTCATAGAAAACACAAAATGCAAAAAGCTCCTAACCCAAAAATATCCAGGATATCCAGGATACAATGAGAAGACAGAACCTGAGGATAATAGGTATAGAAGAGAGTGAAGATTCCCAACTTAAAGGACCAGTAAATATCTTCCAATAAAATTATAGAAGAAAACTTCCCTAACCTAAAGAAAGAGATGAACATAAATATACAAGAAGCCTACAGAACACCAAATAGACTGGACCAGAAAAGAAATTCCTCTCGTCACATTATAATCAAAACACCAAATACACAAAATAAGGAAAGAATATTAAAAGCAGTTAAGGGAAAAAGGACAAGTAACATATAAAGGCAGACCTATCAGAATTACACCAGACTTCTCACCAGAGAATATGAAAGCTAGAAGATCCTGGGCAGATCTCATACAGACTCTAAGAGAACACAAATGCCAGCCCAGGCTGCTATACCCAGCAAAACTCTCAATAATCGTAGATGGTGAAACCAAAATATTCTGTGACAAATCCAAATTTGCACAGTATGTTTCCACAAACCCAGCCCTACAAAGAATAATAGATGGAAAACGCCAACTCAAGGAGGGAAACTACACCCAAGAAAAAGCAAGAAAGTAATCTTTCAACAAACTCAAAAGAAGATAGCCACACGAACATATAAACAACATAAAAAATAACAGGAAGCAATAATCACTATTCTTTAATATCTCTTAACATCAACGGTCTCAACTCCCCAATAAAAAGACATAGACGGACAGACTGGATCCATAAACAGGACCCAGCATTTTGCTGCATCTAGGAAACGCACCTCCGTGTTAAAGACAAACACTACCTCAGAGTAAAGGGCTGGAAAACAATTTTCCAGGCAAATGGCCCCAAGAAACAGGCTGGAGTAGCCATTCTAATATTAGATAAAATAGACTTTCAACCAAAAGTCATCAAAAAAGATAAGGAAGGACACTTCATACTCATCAAAGGAAAAATCTGCCAAGAAGAACTCTCAATTCTGAACATCTATGCCCCGAATGCAAGGGCTCCCATATTCATAAAGGAAACTTTACTAAAGCTCAAAGCACACATTGTACCTCACACAATAATAGTGGGATACTTCAACACCCCACTATCAACAATGGACAGATCTTGGAAGCACAAACTAAACAGAGACACAGTGAAACTAACAGATGTTATGATCCAAATGGATTTAACAGATATCTATAGGACATTTCATCCTACATCAAAAGAATATACCTTCTCAGCACCTCATCGTACCGTCTCCAAAATTGATCATATAATTGGTCACAAAACAAACCTCAGCAGATATAAGAAGATTGAACTAATCCCATGCCTCCTATCAGATCACTATGGAATAAGGCTGGTCTTCAATGGCAACAACAACAACAACAGAAAGCCCACATACACATGGAAGCTGAACAACACTCTACTCAATGATAACTTGGTCAAGGAAGAAATAAAGAAATTAAAGACTTCCTAGAATTTAATGAAAATGAAAGTACAACATACCCAAACCTATGAGACACAAAGCAGTGTTAAGAGGAAAACTCATAACTCTCAATGCCTCCAAAAAGAAACTGGAGAGAGCATATACTAGCAGCTTAACAGCTCATCTGGAAGTTCTAGAACAAAAAGAAGCTTATACACCCAAGAGGAGTAGAAGGCAGGAAATAATCAAATTAAGGGCTGAAATCAACCAAGTAGAAACTAAAAGAACTGTACAAAGAATCAACAAAACCAGGAGCTGGTTCTTTGAGAAAATCAACAAGATAGATGAACCCTTAGCCAGACTAACCAGAGGGTACAGAGACAGTATGCAAATTAACAAAATTAGAGATGAAAAGGGAGATATAACAGACTCTGAGGAAATTCAAAAAATCATCAGATCCTACTACAAAAGCCTATACACAACAAAATTGGAAAATCTGGAGGAAATGGACAAGTTCCTAGACAGATACCAATTACCAAAGTTAACTCAGGATCAGATAAACCATCTAAACTGGCCCATAACCCCTAAAGAAATAGAAGCAGTCATTAAAAGTCTCCCAACCAAAAACAGCCCAGGACCAGATGGGTTCAGTGCAGAATTCTATCAGACCTTGAAAGAAGACTTAATACCAATACTCGTCAATCTGTTCCACAAAATAGAAACAGAAGGAACACTACCCAATTCATTCTATGAGGCCACAGTTACGCTGATACCAAAACCCCACAAAGACCCAACAATAAAAGAAAACTTCAGACCAATTTCCCTTATGAATATCGATGTAAAAATACTCAATAAAATTCTCACAAACCGAATCCAAGAACACATCAAAACGATCATTCACCATGATCAAGTAGGTTTCATCCCAGGGATGCAGGGATGGTTCAATACCCAGAAATCCATAAATGTGATCCACTACATAAACAAATTCAAAGAAAAAACCCCACATGATCATTTCACTAGATGCTGAAAAAGCATTTGACAAAATTCAACATCCCTTCATGATAAAAGTCTTGGAAAGATCAGGAACTCAAGCAGCATACCTAAACATAGTAAAAGCAATGTACAGTAAACCAGTGGCCAACATCAAACTAAATGGAGAGAAACTCGAAGCAATCCCACTAAAATCAGGGACTAGGCAAAGCTGCTCTCTCTCTCCCTATCTATTCAATGTAGTACTTGAAGTTCTAGCTAGAGCAATCAGGCAACAAAAGGAAGTCAAAGGAATACAAATTGGAATGGAAGAAATCAAAATATCACTATTTGCAGATCATATGATGGTATACTTAAGTGACCCAAAAAACTCCACCAGAGATCTGCTACAGCTGATAAACACCTTCAGCAAAGTGGCCGGATACAAAATTAACTCAAGCAAATCAGTAGCCTTCCTATACTTGAAGGATAAACAGGCTGAGAAAGAAATTAGGGAAATGACACCCTTCACAATTGTCACAAACAATATAAAATATCTTGGTGTGACTCTAATCAAACAAGTGAAAGATCTGTATGACAAGAACTTCAAGTCTCTGAAGAAAGAAATCGAAGAAGACCTCAGAAGATGGAAAGATCTCCCATGCTCATGGATTGGCAGGATTAATATAGTTAAAATGGCCATCCTTCTGAAAGCAATCTACAGATTCAATGCAATCCTTACCAGAATCCCAACCCAATTCTTCATAGACTTAGAAAGAACAATTCTCAAATTCATATGGAATAACAAAACACTCAGGATAGCAAAAACTATTCTCAACAATAAAAGGACTTCTGGGGGAATCAGCCTCCCTGACCTCAAGCTGTACTACAGAGCAGTAGTGATAAAAACTGCATGGTATTGGTACAGTGACAGGCAGGTAGATCAATGGCATAGAATTGAAGACCCAGAAATGAACCCACACACCTACGGTCACTTGATCTTTGACAAAGGAGCTAAAACCATCCAGTGGAAAAAAGACAGCATCTTCAACAAATGGTGCTGGTTCAACTGGTGGTCAACATGGAGAACAATGAAAATTGATCCATTCCTGTCTCCATGTACAAAGCTCAAGTCCGAGTGGATCAAGGACCTCCACATAAAACCAGATATACTGAATCTAATAGAAGAGAAAGTGGGGAAAAGTTTCGAACACATGGGCACAGGGGAAAAGTTCCTGAACAGAACACCAATGGCTTGTGCTCTAAGATCAAGAATTGACAGATGGGACCTCATAAAATCACAAAGCTTCTGTAAGGCAAAGGACACTGTAAATAGGACAAAATGGCAACCTACAGATTGGGAAAAGATCTTTACCAATCCTATGTCTGATAGAGGGCTAATATGCAATGTATACAAAGAACTCAAGAAGCTAGACTCCAGAGATCCAAATAACCCTATCAAAAAATGGGGAAGAGAGCTAAACAGAGAATTCTCAACTGAGGAAACTGGAATGGCCGAGAAGCACCTAAAGAAATGTTCAACATCCTTAGTCATCAGGGAAATGCAAATCAAAACCACCCTGAGATTCCACCTCACACCAGTCAGAATGGCTAAGATCAAAAACTCATGTGACAGCAGATGTTGACAAGGATGTGGAGAAAGAGGAACACTCCTCCACTGCTGGTGGGAATGCAAGCTGATACAACCTCTCTGGAAATCAGTTTGGCGGACCCTCAGAAAAATGAACATAATACTACCTGAGGACCCAGCTATACAACCCCTGGACATATACCCAGAAGATGCTCCAACATGTAATAAAGACACATGATCCACTATGTTCATAGCAGCCATATTTACAATAGCCAGAAACTGGAAACAACCCAGATGTCCCTCCACAGAGGAATGGATACAGAAAATGTGGTACATTTGCACAATGGAATACTACTCAGCTATTAAAAACAATGACTTCACGAAATTCGCAGACAGATGGATGGAACTTCAAAATATCATCCTGAGCGAGGTAACTCAGTCACAAAAGAATGAACATGGTATGTACTCACTGATACGTGGTTATTAGCCCAAAAGTTCAGAATACTGAATGAGTGACAGGAGTCACTTCACAGCAACCGTAGGACTGAGCAGGGCGTCCCAGATGGAGAACTGGAGAAGGGACTGAAGGAGCTGAGGGAGTTTGCATCCCTAGGGAGGGAGCAACAGTGGCAACTAGCCTGATCTCCCAATACTCCTGGAGCCTGGATCACCAACCAAAGAATACACATGGAGGGATGCATGGTGGTGGCCACATATGCAGCAGAGGAGGGTCTTGTTAGCCATCAGGGGAAGCAGAGGCCCTTGGGCCTGAGGGTGTTAGATCCCCTAGTATAGGAGAATGCCAAGGAGGGAAGACAAGAGTGGGTGGATGCGTGGGTGGGGGAATGCCCCCATGGTGGCGGGGGGGGGGGGGGGGGAATGCGGAGATTCCAGAGGGGAGATCTGGAAAGGGGCAAACATCTGAAATGTAAATAAAGTATGAAAAATAAATTAAAAAAAATAAATAAACATGCCTCTGCTAGATCATGAGGCAAATCATAGTCTACTGCTATGCTCAGTTTGAAGAAGTCCCATATCCCCACACCTACAAAAACACTTCGTATAATATTCCTGTGTTTTAAAAAGAAAACAAAATTCCAAAATTCTCACTACAATAAGCTGGTCTTTACAGAGCTGGTCCACTTAAGTACCGCCTGCAGCAAGAGCTACAACCTTGCTGTATGAGTGAGCATGTTTGGCTAGCAGTTATTTGAATGTAAACCTTGTAAGAAAGGCCTAGAGGATAGTCATTGAAAATATAAGAACTTCCAGCAAATCCAATTTCCATTTTGATATTTGAAGTCATAGTTAAGGCTCTAAGACTCAGAGAATGACAGCACAAATATTATCACATTAAAAGGCCTAGTGCACATTGCTAACTAACCTACTTGCATTGGAGAGAGCAGCAAATGTTGAGTGATGATTTATCCACCCTCTTTACTCCTGCACCTCCCTGCTTCCTTCTTACAATGTCCTGCCTTGATGAAGCCAGTTCAAGAATTATCTCCTTTGCTATCAAAGTCCCTTCTGTTCTTGCTGTAGTTGCTGTCCTAAAGGGCTGAGTATTAAAAGTTGATATCCCAGAGTGGTGGTGTTGAAAAGGTCGTGAGCCATTAGGAGGAGGTCATTAGGCCATTAGAGACATGTCCTGGAAAGTATGGACGGATCCAAACTCCCAGTCTCTATGGGCTTTCTCGATGGCAGTTCATTTGCTCTGCCATTTGCTTTTGCCATTATGTGTCACACTTACCAGAGGCCCAGAGAATGGGTCTGCCTGATTTGAGTTAAAACAAGTTTTAACAAACTTAGACTGGACTTTCAAAAGCATAAGCTCAATCCCTTCAATACTAGGTGTCTGGGAATTTTGTTATAATGATAGAAAGATGACCCACATGATGCCGTTGTGAAGTGATTCCTTCAGTAGAACGCCTTTATACCCTGGCCAGGGGTCACATGGGGGAACTTGCCCAAATTGTGTAACCATGAACCTTACTGATCTTGGCTTTTTATGCATAAAAACCATATCCTGGTTGACAAACTTCCATTAGCAAGAACAGTTACCAACAGGCAGAGCCACAGAAGCCAAAAAACAAGGTTAGTATATTTTAGGACTTTCCCAGAACTATGGACATGCTGGATTAGGTCTTTGTTCTCATTTTGGCAGGTGTTAGGGTCTTTGTGCTGCGCTCTTAAGTCAATGGTGCCTTGGTGTCTTTAATAGGTGTCTGTTGTTCTAGGTTCTAGGGGCCTGATATAATCTCATATGTATTCCACCAGGTGAGATGAACAGTCCCTAGCCTGTTTGCTGGTCTCTCAAGGAGGTTTCCTAGGTAAGCTGGCTTTGGGGTTAGCCTCTGACTTGTTTTAGCAAACTCCCAAGTTCTTTGGAATCTGATGGTACCTCTTGCAGGTCAAGTGGATATTTCTGTGCTGAAATGCCAGAGCCAGCAGCCTTGGCTCATCTGCTACAGGTGTTGGTACCCTTCCTAAGTCCCTTTGTGGGGTCACCATTTACCCTAAGCCTGCTAGTACTTTATGTCTTAAGCTTGTGCTCGTGCCGAGCTGGGTTCATCGCAGCAGCTTCCTTAAACAGGTCTCTTCCTCACTGAACTGCTTCTTCCGGCCAACATCCCCTATCCTCTGTTCACAACAGTTTCCACTGTCTTTACACGACTGACCTACAGCCTGTTGTGCATAGATTTTAAGCTTTATTTTGTATGTGGGAAGGGGGCACATGTACCACACAGCATGTATGGAGAGAGTCAGTTCTCTCTTCTACTGGGATCAAGCTCAGGCCATCAGGCTTGATGGTAAGCTCTTACCTGCTAACCACCTCAAGGCCAATCCATGAATTTTTAATAAAGCCATTCCTTTCAATGAACAGATGAAGCCAGAACGAGGGTGGGGATAACCAGGAAGTCATGCCTAAAGCAAGGGCAGGCCAGAGCCTTTTCCCTTCCCTGCTCCTTCTCATAGTTCTTCTAAGTGTATGGCTAAAGCTCTGGGGGTGAGTTAAAAGGTTCACTCTAGCTACCTGCTTACTGAAACCAGAAAAGACAGTAGCACCATGTGAAAGACGGAGGAAGTGGGAGAGGAAACTGAAAGGTACTTTATCACAGAGATATTTACACATAGGCCAGCATCTTCAGGAAATGAAAAAAATAGCCTTTGTTATTGTAATAACTGTAACTGATTCTGCTTCTCTCCTTGATGAAGTGACAGTAATGACTTACTTTAAAACCATCTGTAGAATGAGCAAAACCTACAAAGGGTACAGAATCAAACAGGCTTCAGACAGTGTAGGACTCTGATTCTGGAGAAGAAATACCATGATAAGCCCTACAGTGGCTGGAGGCCTCTGCCTCTGTGTGCTTTTCTGTCTTAGGGAAAAGGTCTAAGCTAACGGAGGCAGATCCTGGAATTCCAGGTCACATAAAGTTAGACCTAGTAAGAACTAGAGAAGGAGGAAGAAGTCTGAGCAGAGACAGCTGAGTTCTGTGTAAGGCTTCCCTCTCTGGAGCTGTTGCCTTGGACCTGCCTGTGCATGTGACAACACTCCTAGAAGCCAGCTCAAATTGCCCTCTGCAAAGCTAAGCAAGGAAGGGTGGTGTCAGAGCCATGCAGCGTTGTAGGATGTGGGGCTGTCAGCTCAACCTGGGTGAAAAGACCCACCATGGTTTGAATGTGACATGTCTCCCACAAGCTAGTCTGTTAGGATCTATGGTCCCCAGCTGATATAGTCCTATTTGAGAGGGTTGTAGAAACTTTAAGAAATGGAGCCTCACTGGGTAGAAGTGGGTCATTGGAGGTGGGCCTTGAGGTTTTATCCCCTGGCCCCACTTCCTGTCTGTTTTCTGCTCTTTGACAGGTGACAGACACAGTAGGACCAGGTTCCTAATACCTAGTCTGCCATTTCCTGTCATAAAGGACTTTCTCCCTTTGTTTATTAATTTGGCAGGGTCTCACTCTGTGGACCAAGCTGACCTTGAACTCACAGATCCACCTACCACTGCCTCCTAAGTATGGGATTAAAGCTATGTACCACCACTCCTAGATGGAGCTCTTCTTAGACCATTAGCCAGACAAACCCTTCCCTGGGTTGTTTCTGCTGGGGATTTTGTCACAGCAACAACACAAATAACCACTCAAAAATCTGACACTCAGAAGTGGGGCCATTCCTGGGATAAACCTCAGCACGTGGTTTGTAGGCTTTTGGAACTGGTTTGTGCGAGGAATGAGGAAGAATTTTTAAAGAAGTCCCAGAGTATTATAAACTGAACTTGGTGGGCATCAGAAGGCCACAAACTGAAAGACCTGCAGGCCTGCACCATGGCTCAGTCAATAATAGCCCCTGCCATGCATACAGGATCTGAGTTGTCCAGATCTCTGGCACCCATGTAAAGTGCGGGTGTGGCAGCATGCATCTGTAAGCCCACTGCAGGGGTTGAGGAGGTGTCACAGACCCCTGTAACACTGACCAACCATCCGGGCCAATGATGAGTTCCAGGGTCAGAGAGGACCTTGTCTCAAAGCTAAGATGGCCTGGCTCATAAGGGTTCAGAGCGGAACAAGGACTTTGTCAGGACCTGGGCTAGAGTCTGTTCTTGTGATATTCTGAGGAAAATTCTGCCTGTATCCTTAGACCTTGAATGAGGCCCAGTTCAAAAGTAGTGAACTTGCCAGTCCTCTAATCTTTTCATTCAGGAGGTAGAAGCAAATGGATCTTTGTAAGTTTGAGGCTGACCTGAACTACAAGTGAGGTCCTGTCTTTAAAAAAAAAAAAAAGTTATTGGCACTCAGTTATTGGCAAAGGACATTTCAAGGCAGCAGAGCCAGACAACCCGTGGAAGTGCTTTTGCCCCGGCTCCTGTTGAGGTAGACAAAGAGAGCAGCAAGTGAAACAAAACATGGACATGTACACTTGTGGAGGAAGGAGCTATGAGCAAGCTAAAGTTGTAGACACAGTGGTGCAAATGCAGCTGGAGTCATTAGATAGGAACCTCATGTTTTATAGGGTTGATATGGAAGGGTTCCCTGAGAAGACCTGAGTCATCAAAAGCTCCAACTTGTGAAAATGCAAATTTATTTGACCAGAGAACCTGAAGTAAGAGTGTCTGCAGGGGTTCCCTGCTGGATGAACACCTATGGAAGTGTTCCCTGGCTCTGCCTTCAAGGACAGAAGAACTCTGATCCAGGAAGGTCACTCTACATCTCCAGCTGGAGGTACAAGGTAGGATGGTCAAAGAACATGAAAGGCTCACCCCTGGGGTCCAGCCCACTGAAGCCAGGCAATGTGTGGCAGGATCAGGAAAGCCCCAGGAGGCCTGTCTCCAAACCTAAAGTGAAGGGTAATTGAAGAAGACACCCAGCATTGACTGACCTCTGCCCTATATACATGTGCACATACATGTATGCATGCACACGTGGGTGCACACACATTAACACATGCACACAAAAGAAAAAAACTAAAGAACTTGCTGGGTTTGGTGGTTCATGTTATGATCCTAGCACTTGGGAAGTAGAGAAAGGAGGATCAGGGGTTCAAGATGGGCCTCAGCTGCATAGGGTTTGAGGCCTGCTGAAAAAAAGGAGAAAGCAGAGACAGATTTTTGCCTTAGTCGTGGCCAGAAGGAAAGGTCACTGTAGAAGAGGGCTCAGAGTGGTGTATTGCATGCTTTAAAAATGTAAAAGGGAGCCATGAACCAGGGAATGTGGATATTACGTAGGAGAGGGAAAGGGGAGGGGCTTCTGCAGAGCCTCAAG
Organism: Rhynchomys soricoides; assembly: GCA_019843965.1. Lineage (NCBI taxonomy): Eukaryota > Metazoa > Chordata > Mammalia > Rodentia > Muridae > Rhynchomys > Rhynchomys soricoides. The sequence goes on along the minus strand of JADRCH010000100.1, from coordinate 429,516 downwards.
AAGGGAGTGTGCCGTTTCTGCCACCTTAATTTAACCTAGCAAGATCCATGTTGAAGATCTGACCCATGGTGGACTTCTCACCTACTGTTATCCTACAATAATTATGAGAAAATGCATTTTTATTGTTGTAAGCCACTATATTTGTGGTAATTTGTTACAGTAGTAACAATAAAGACTACAGAATAGAATGTGTTCTTAATTAAAGCTCCAAAATTTAGAAAATATAAGTATTAACAGAACTGAAGATGGAAAGAGACACATCCACCCTTAAGTCACTTAGAGATTTTCAAGGCCTTTGAGCAACTGATGAAATGTTTAGAGAAAATAGTGAAGGCATAGAAGTTCTTCCCCTATTAACCACCTTGACCTAACTGATGTTTTAGAGAACACACTTCCTCTCTTGTGACCACAGTATTATCAAACTGAGCTACATACTGAGCCCTAGATATCTCTGCACAGGTAAAACAATTGCATTCGTACCAAGAAACACAAAAGCCATATTAAAAGCACATGCTTTCACCACAATAGTAAATAGCACCAGAGCAAGAAAACACCATAGATTTTGAAGCAAAACAAAATTAAATAACATACTTCCAGATCGTCCACAGTCAAAAAGAAAAATTCACAAGGGAAAAGAGCAAATACTCCAACCAGCTGAAACAAACCACAGGTCAAAAACATGGTTTGCAGCTGACACATGCTTAACAGGAAATGTAGATCTTTATTTAATGCCTCTGAAAATGCATTTTCAATGTTCAAAGGGCATTCGTCTCCCCCGTTAGAACAAACCCATTATGCTTGTCACACAGCTATCGCCCACCATTGCAACAATGCCATTTGAATTTATCTATTTGCAAACAGATCCATTCTTCACTGTGCCCCAGTCCTCCTTTCCTTCTTCATAGGAGCTCACGGTCTGTCCTTGGTAGGCCTCAAACCCATGTATCTCCCGAGTGCTGGCCTTGCAGGTATGCTTATACCCAGCAGTAGAACTGAAAAGCCTTCTAAAGACAAGACCTGCCCTTCCTTCCAAATCTTGGTTTCTGGTTTCCAGCACAGTGTGCAACTTTGAGTTTTCTGCCAAGTTAAGAAGACATGAAGAGTGTATCTTTGTGGAAACCCATGGGAATCAGCAAAAGAGTCACCCTGTGTTAAAGTTAAGGAAATGAGGCCATGATCACCGAATAGCTGACGAAGCCAGGTTCCATGTTCCTACATTGTTCTTTCAGATAGTGGTATCCCATAAGAAAACCACAGTTTTCTCCTGAAGAAATCTCCTGAGGAAATGCAAATTTTACCCTAGAGTCAAATGAGAGTCTGTTCCAGGTGTACACGCCATACAGGCCCTGGTCTCAGAACCAGCCAGGACCTTCTGAGTCTAGCAGCCCTCTCATAGGATCCTATAGGAAGTCATCTGTGCTGAGCCTGCTCTGTCAAGTGGGAAACTGGGTCTGGATCCTGAGGTGGTTCTGACCTAGACCAGATAATAGAACCAATAGTCACTGATGGGGCCAGCACCACAGCCTGACCCCAGCTCTTGGCCAACTTTGTGGCTCTTACAAGTATCAGGTCTCAAACCTTGGACAAAGGGCAAACTAAAGTGTCTAATAACATATCAAAGGAGACACTCTCTGACAGTCTTTCTCAGCTCCACCAGTACCTGTCACAGAATCATCCTGGCTGGGGCTCTGCCCCCCACCCTAGGTTCTCCAGCCCAGGGGTTGGGCTGCCCTTCCCCAAGCTTCTCTTCCCTATACAACCTCAGCTATTTGGTTACCAGTCCTCTTGTCTATCTGCCCTTCCCCCTCTCTTCACATGGCCTAGTTCAGTTTGCTGGTCATGTTCACTCTGGACTCTTCTAGATACCTCTTAACTCTGCCTGTGCTTTCCCTTATGATTAAGAAGCTCAACCCCTCAGTAGCAGTCATGTCTTCCTTTCTTTTTTTCATTCAACAGGAAACTGGGGTGCTTGAGGTTGCCAGTCTCAGGCCCAGGCAGCAGATCTCAGCCACCCACACTGGTGGGGCCCTGTGCTGTTAGCTTCTTGTTTCTCTATTTTCTACCTAGGTTTCAGTTTTTCAATTGGGTTTGTTTCCCCTTTGTCTCTGGTTCAGCTTCCTTTTCCTGTTTGGTTTTTAAGTAGAGTCTAAACCGTAGCTATCTTCAGAGGGTCTGTGGTCTTCGATTCTGAGACCCTGGTGGAACACAGGACTCTCCTCAGGGTTCCCCTGCAGCCTTCATTCAGTCATGGCCCCAGGGTGAGTACTGGAACCCAGGATGGGCTAAAGGGTGTACAGAGGAAACCTAAGACTCTAAATGTTGAAGCCTCTGTAGAGATCCTCTCTGGTCCTCTTGGATACGAGTGATGGGAACATCCAGGACCATAGGGCAAAGGACTTGCCAAAATTCTAGACTAAGTTAATAACCTCAGTCCCTTCTGCTCTTTTCAGTCCCTGGCCTATACTTGTAGATGCCAGTGACCTCGAATCACTTGAGTCAAAAAGACTTACTCAGAATTGACCACCTATCTTGGAGGGTAGAGAGGATTCTGAACTCTGAGGGAGGGTTTCTGACTCAGGTACGGGTGGTGCATCTAGCCTTTTGAAGAATGACCTAAGGCAGCTTGTATACTGTGCCTCTGGACCAAGATGAGACCTGAGTTTCCTTTACCCCAGAAGCTGCGTGTGCCATGACCTGTGGAGACTTGTCCCTCTTTGGCTGCTAGTCCCATAGATGATGTTGTGTATTGCTGAGTGCTAGTCATCTGCAAACCATGCTGTTTTCTGAGTGGTCATCCAAAAAGTGAAACTAGGATTTGGACTTGAGTGCACCTTTCCTGTAACTACATGAAAGGTTGTCATCAGACCAAGTTTATCCTCCAAGATTTGGGACTTTGATCAAATTATTATAGTCTTGTGTCTTCCCATAAAATAATAACCCCCCACTTTGTTTGCAAAGTGCTACTTCACCAGCTGTCTGATTTTGCCTTTCTCGGATGGATGAGGGAGGCATGACTGCTTCTGCCTTGTGGCTGAGGCCCTGAGAGGCTATGGGACTTATCCAGGGCCGACCTGGCTGAGGAGGGACCAGACCTGGAGCTTATCCACACAACCTCATCCAGACACTTGAGATACATTTTGCAGTGAGTTTACTGGAATGAATGAGACAGCAAATACAGCGTGAGCAGCCAAAGAGCATGGCTATGGCTGTCCCTCCTGTTCAGACTGCTGAGTAACTGTAGCCCTGCTAGGCCAGAGAAGCACTGATTTGGTGCTTGAGTTTTGGTAACTTTATTCCTGCTTTTTTCCGTGTGTGTGTGTGTGTGTGTGTGTGTGTGTGTGTGTGTGTGTTTAGTTCCAGGGGATTTGTGCATGGGGCTGTGTAAGCCAAAATGCTAACCATTCAGAGGTATGATATTTTCAGTTGTAAATTACGTTGTAAAGCTGAGGAAGCTTACTGGGGTAGAAAATAGCACCAGGAGGAAATGGTGAGGAGACACTAAGAGTTCTTAAGGCCTCTCAACCCTTAGACATTGGAGAAGTTACAACTGGAAAGCTTCCTGCAGACAGTGACTGCAGGCCCAGGGCAGCAGACAGTGACTGCAGGCCCAGGGCAGCGGACAGTGACTGCAGGCCCAG